>JAFIDM010000003.1:248784-266033 GCA_023159025.1 Thereuonema tuberculata | reverse complement strand
AAAAAAAAAAGAATCACTATTTCTATTAGGTAGAATACTGAAAAATCACTATTTGTAACTCAAAATCCATCACTATTTCTAACTCGAAAACCACTGAAAAGTATCAATAGGAATAAAAAAAAAAAAAAAAAAGAGTCAAGAAAGAAAGAAGCACTATTTCTATTAGGTAGAATACTGAAAAATCACTATTTGAAACTCAAAATCCATCACTATTTCTAACTCGAAAACCACTGAAAAGTATCAATAGAAATAAAAAAAAAAAAAAAGAGTCAAGAAAGAAAGAAGCACTATTTCTATTAGGTAGAATTCTGAAAAATCACTATTTGTAACTCAAAATCCATCACTATTTCTAACTCGAAAACCACTGAAAAGTATCAATAGGAATAAAAAAAAGGAGAGTCAAGAAAGAAAGATGCACTATTTCAATTAGGTAGAATTCTGCTCAGAAGTTTGCTGTTTTAGCTATTAGACCCCGAGGCCTACATTCTAATCTCTATAAAAAATAAAAATATATCATAGATATATGATTTACATTCTGGTTCTAAATGCAGTCGTAGATTAAGAGAATATAGACATCAAAAATTAAATTAAAAAAAAAAATTATTTTAGTTTTAGTTTCCTTGATGTAATTTGTATGTGTGTGTTTTTTAATAAATAAAAAGTTGTTTTCAGTTACATAAGCGAGGCTTCCGGAGCGAAGCGACGGGTAGCCGACTAGTTAGTTTTAAATGAATGAAAAAATGGATTGAAACATTTTTAAAAGACATTTTTCTTTTTTCAGTTTTTATATTTTATGAAAGACGATTAATCCAAGAGCCCGGGCATTTGTAAAAAAATATTTTATGAACGAATGAATGACAAGATTAAAAGCCTACACTATTTTTTTCTTATATCTTTAAATAAACTTCTTATTTAAAACAATTTCAGTAAGAAAATAATTGCATAACAAAAAAATATATATACAGTATATTCTTTTTATTTTAGAGAAGAAATTGACTAGAATGATTAAACTCATTCCCAAAGAATGATTCTTTTTTTCTACAAAAATTAATCATCACCACAAAATTCCCCTACAAAAAATAAAAAAAAAACAACAATAATTTAGTAAAAGTGATCGTATTCCTTTTTTAAAACTTTGTTTTCTTTCTTTTTTTCATTTTGGGGTGAACTTAGTAAGGCTTTACACGACTGTGTTGCGTAACATATTTGAGGTGAATTTCTACGAATTTCACGAAGCTGATGAGAAAAATGGTCTCTCAATCTGTTGAATAAAATGAAATCATTTGCATCTTTTCTTTCTGTGAACATATTGAGAAATTCGTTATAAGAAAAACCACGAGCTATTAATAATAAAAAATATATACAATAAGCACCACATGTTTCAGAATAAGGCCCTTGAAGAACCATACGATTTTCTCTGAGATGTTTTGCATAAGCCCAAATAAAACGTCTGATCGAACATTTATTGGATTAGCATAGAAGTCAAAAAATAGAAGTTAAAAAAACACTCGACATATGGGGGTGAAAATAAATGGCCACTCAATGCGAACCTGGTTTTATATGTTCATCTAAGTTTTACAACATAGGCCTGATGTAAAGCTCTTACTGGAAGTTTATCATATGGATAAACAACACCAAATTTATCTTTCGTTTCGGGATGGGAACTTAATAACGAGCTAATTCGTACAGAGTTCATTTTTTAAGCCATTAAAATATTTCTGCTATTGTCTATTTCGAGGATCTTCTGAAACTCTGCATACACAATCACATTCACTGTGTGTTCCAGTAGCACTTTGAATTGCACATCTATATGCACTGTCCCAAGCTCCGATAGTTGAAAATAGTCACTGCTACCTGCCAAGTCTGCTGAGAGGTCAAATCCGCGTAATGCTGTTCCGTTGGGATAAGAATGATAGTGAATCCACAGACCCGCATCATCCAGATATCATCTCGTTGTAGTTAACAGAGATAGATTATTTCGAGCATTTAGTTTTCTATCATAATCAGGACTGACTCGGGATGTTTCGTCCGTCCACTGACAGCACAAGATGATTCACATTGAAATGTTGGAAGAAAAATGGATTTTCCATATAGGATCCATTAAAAGCATTATTTTTCACCAACCCTAAGATAATTCTCTTAGGTATTTATCCAATGAAAGCGTTGTCTAGTTTATGTTGAAGTGTTCCCGCCGGGAACACGTGTGATGAGATATTTGGCAGGAGTTGAGCTTAAAATTTTCGTATGGGCAATTGGAACCGTGGGAATGACATTCACTTCTCGCACATGTAGGGAGGCTCTTTCGATGAACACTTTATATTCAGCCTTATCATCTGGTGAAAGGAGCATAAACTGGTTCTTACTTAGTTAGGCGAACTCGAACATTCACTTTGTTAAGTATGAGTTTGTTTTGTCTGAAGACTTCACCCTGCAAACCGCCCTGGAGCTCTAATGTATTGCCACCATTGGCGAGCGAGTGACGGCTTTTGCGGTATGGAGTAACATTAGCTGCAAACGGGTCGAGATCGCCTTATCCTCACCCCGATACAGACAGTTGTTTTTTTACTATCAAGGCCTTAATTCAAAAGCGATTCAATGTAGGTACAATAGGATAACAATTGTCCCAGGCTGAAACAAGTTTATCTCCTAGATCAGCGGTTCCCAACCGGTGGGTCGCGACCCACTAGTGGGTCGCGGAAGGGTTACAGGTGGGTCGCGACTTGATCCAAAAACTATCAGAAACCATCGAATAAACCATCAGAAAAGATCAGAAAATCGAAAATCGATCATATATAAGGAAGGGATACGATACAAATATGGTTTTATTCTACAGTGCAACTTGGATAATTCGAAGCTGAAGGGACCACTACAAAACTTCGAATTACCCAAGATTTCGAATTAAACAAGTTAAATCTTTTAACTTTAATTTCAGGTCCACTGAATGCTTGAAAAGATTATTATGTCAATAAGTAAATATTTATTCAGAAAGATCATGGTATGAAAGACTTAAACACTATATGTATGTAAACAAAATAAGATTTACATTACGTAAGCTACAGTACATATTGCATTCAATACAGAAAATTATAGTTTTTCAAAAAATTGTGCAATGTCTGATTGTTTCGTAGAATTCAGTCGCTTAAGGTTAGCAAAATCATCAAGCACGTTTAGTGAACGAAAAACAGCTTCACTTACTTTGGTTTGTCCTTCAATACACCGACAAAATTCGACGCTATCCCGTACTCGTTGGCGATTTGGCATTTCTTCACACCTTTTCCACCTCGCGAATGACGGCGACCTTTTCAGAGAACGTTAAATTCTTGTACATGCGTGGTTTACTGAAAGACATGGTGACGCTGACAGCAGGAAGCTCGAATGGCGTCTGAAGCGAGGTCACGTATCGAACGGTGGCGGGAAGGGGATTTCAGTTGTCACGTGTCGAATTTCTTAACGATGAAACGCCGAAAAGTCGTTATGATTCGAAATTTTTTATAGAAAACTTCGAATTAAGGAAGTTGAACTTCGAATTATCCACGATTTTTTAACATTGATTTAATAAGAACTTCAAGGGACCAAGAGAAATCTTCGAATTAACCACGATTTCGAATTAAAGACGTTCGAATTATCCAAGTTGCACTGTATATTCTTCTATTCCTATATTTGTGGAGGTATTCCGATAAGGAAAGGTGGGTCGCCAGCTGAAAAGGTTGGGAACCACTGATATAGAGTATAAAAAAGAGAGGGCCTAGATTTGAGCCCTGTGAAACACCTTTTCTAACACTTTTATTTTTACTTTTAATATTTTTAATTGAGACATAATTCTTTCTATTTTTGAAATACTCCTTTATAATGGCCAGTAAACCACCCCTAATTCCCATCTTTTCTAATTTATTAATTAATATGTTGTGATCTACTTCATCAAACGCTTTGCTGAGATCAATAGATAGAAGTAAGATATAATTTCAAATTTAGATTTTTATTATTGCTTAACTTTTCAAGTAATTTGGTTGTACTTTTTTTCTTTTGGTATGCGTATTGTTCGTTGTGTATGATATTGTATTTGGAGACAAAACTATTAATTCTCAATGATATGTAACTTTCAATTATTTTGTTTATGATTGGTTGGATAGCAATTGGCCTATGATTTTCCACATTGTTATACTCCTTACCTTCATATATATTGGTACAATTTTAGCAATTTTAAGATTTTCAGGATATTTTTTTGATGTGATAATGTTATCAATGAGAAATTGAGTAACTTTTCCAAAAATCTCCTTGTTATCTTTAACTACCTTTGTTTTTACGTTATCATAGCCTAGTGAATTTGTTTTCTTCAAATTTTTAATTAGATTCTCAATTTCCGTTGTTGTGGGGTTTCAAAAACTATTGTATTTGATATTTGTGATATCTGTTTGTTTTCTATTAAGTCCTTATTACAAGTCTTATTGTTATTATTAGTTCCTGTGTTTGCGTAATATTTCCTGAAATCATTGCTTAATATTCTTTCCTTATTTTTTCCACAGATACTATCAGTAAATTTTTCAAGTTTATTTTTCGAATTTTCATTTTTTCTGTTGCCTAAGATTTTATTCAATTCATTCCATTGTTGTTTTGATGTTGATTTTTCATTGTTAAATTTGTTTTTGGGTCATTCCATGTGAAATCAACCAAAAAAATAATGATTTTGGACCTTGACCCCTCAGAAATTGATGATTTTTTGCACACTGATAATATCTATAGAGAGTATAAAAAATGCAAATTTTCAGATTTTTTGGGCTAACAGTTTTTGAGTTATTGAATTTCAAAAACTAAAAAATGCTTGATTTTGGCCGTGTTTTGAAATTTTCAAAACACTGTAACTCAAGAACAGAGTTCAACCTACAGAGCTGAAATTGGTGTCATTTTGTTCAGTTTTTAATGGCCTTTAATTTGATATACAACAAAAGTATCTTAATTTCAAATACATTGATTACTTATCATACACAAACTATAGATATACTCAGAACGATTGTCTTTCATCAACTATATTTGATTTAAAGTTCGACACGCAACGAACGATAAGAACTTACTGTGGTTGCTAGTCGCATTCTCATGTTTTTCATGGACTATGACACTTCAAATTTTATTTCCATATGATCCCCTGGCTGTCACATTATGAAATTTGGCACAAAAATAGATATTAACAATACAAATAACATATATATTTTTTTTTAAAAATCAAAAGGGGTGTTTTTGAGATTTTTTAAAAACCAGTTTTTGAAAATTAAAAAAAAAATTTAATTTGAAATTAAGATACTTTTGTTGTATATCAAATTAAAGGCCATTAAAAACCGAACAAAATGACACCAATTTCAGCTCTGTAGGTTGAACGGTTCTTGAGTTACAGTGTTTTGAAAATTTCAAAACACGGCCAAAATCAAGCATTTTTTAGTTTTTGAAATTCAATAACTCAAAAACTGTTAGCCTAAAAAATCTGAAAATTTGCATTTTTTATACTCTCTTTAGATATTATCAGTGTGCAAAAAATCAGCAATTTCTGAGGGGTCAAGGTTCAAACCATTGGTTGATTTGATATGGAATGACCCTTTTATAGAATTCTGCTTTTGCTTTTTTAACTTCTACGTTTAATTTGTTTGGAGTTATTTTATAGTTGGAATAATAATGTAAATTAGAAGGGTTATTTTTGTATTTTCTAAATAGTTTATCTGTTTCATTAATTTTATTTAGAAGATCTTGAGTTATCCGGTCTTTTTGTTTCCTTTTCTTCTCGTTCGGAATTTCAGTTCTTTTATTTACATTTATTTTCTGTTTAGCTCTATGTACTTCATTTATAATAGCGTCATAAATACTGTTCGGATCATTTAATATTTTACTATTTATTTTGGTTATTACGTTATTGAGATTTCTATTTAGTCTT
This sequence comes from Thereuonema tuberculata, assembly GCA_023159025.1. NCBI lineage: Eukaryota > Metazoa > Arthropoda > Chilopoda > Scutigeromorpha > Scutigeridae > Thereuonema > Thereuonema tuberculata. The sequence goes on along the minus strand of JAFIDM010000003.1, from coordinate 260,116 downwards.
TCTTCATCTATTTTGTAAGTTGTGTATTTTAATCGTCCTTCCTTTTTCAAGTAATTCTTTTTAAAACTAATAATAATGGGTTAAAATAATAATCGTACATCACATTACACGATCCTATCATATATCTTGTTATATAAATAATTGTTACTACTATTAATATAACAAAGCTAAGTAATAAAGCTAGACATGATGTTAATATAATTAATAGTCCGAAAAATGATAAAGTTCATAGTTATAAAACTTATTTATTACAAAACAACTCATATTCTAACTGCAATATTTCGCAGGATATTACTTTTCCTTCTTCTTCAGACCACATTTTGAAATTAAAAACGAAGCAATCGTAACAAAAAAATAATTCCTATACAACAAAAAGAAAAAGGGATCGTAGTGCATATTGCACTAAATTATCACAACAAACAATAAGTCTAATACAACCACATTTAAATATCTTCATGTATTAAATTGTTTCGATACAGTTGTAAAATAATATTATAACAAAAAAAAAATTAAATTAATAATGAAAACAATTAAATAAATGAAATAAAAGATTAGGTAATTTTACGATATTTTTTGAAAACTTCAAGGACGAACTTATTAACTTCAAAACCCTTTTGTTTGTTAATACAATCATAGTTGTTTTTGACACATGCTTCTAGAATAAACCTAGAAATAGTGTCAGTTTTCTGGAAAAGGTATTTTACTTCTGGGTCAGGGTTGTGATTATTAATCAAACAATGATCTGCCCATTCAGAAATATTAGGGTGATTATTTCTCTTACATGTTCCCTGACCCTCTTATTTAACGTTCTTCCTGTATTCCCAAAATATACTTTATTACATGATTTACATTTAAATTTATATACCACTCCCATCATATTCATTTTAGTTCTAACATTAGGTTTTTTAACTAAAGAACCTAAGCTCTTACTTCCAACTCTTACGATCAAAAAACTACAGAGGCATCACTCTTTAAATACATCTTTCAAAATTTTTATAGAAATTATTAAAAACAGATTGGAGAATTGGTTAGAATGTAATAACATTACTGTTGAAAATCAGGCAGGTTTTAGAAAAAAAATTATTCAACTCCTGATAACATTTTTATTTTAAATGCTCTTATTGATTTAAAATTAATGGCTAAAAGGAAAAAACTTTTTGCTATGTTTATTGACTTTAAAATCGCTTTTGATAGTGTAGATAGAAATATAAATGAAAGGATTAGTTAAAATAGGGATAAAAGGAAAAATGTTAAGAATTATAAAAAACATTTATGAGGATACTAGAATAATTGTTGGAAATAAAAAAAAGAAGGAAGGGAGATATTTATTACAAAAGGTGTTAGACAAGGATGTAGTTTGAGCCCTATTTTATTTTCTGTATTTAAATAATTTGGAATTAAAGTTATGAGAAGGATGGGGAGGGATCAAATTTAAAAATGGGAAAATATTTAGTCTTATGTACGCAGATGATTTGGTTATATTGGCAGAAACACAACAAGTAGAACTTAGTCGCATGATTAAAGTTCTACAAGAATTTGTAAATGAATATTGTTTAAACATTAACTTGGAGAAAACAAAAATTATTATTTTTAGAAATGGTGGTTAGAAAGCTAAATTAGAAAAATGGATATGGAATAATGAATAGATCGAAGTAACAAATAAGTATCAATATTTAGGCAAATGGTTTACCTCACAAAATAGTAATAAAGTAAACATAAAGCATAAAAAAGAAAAAGGAATAGGAGCTACTTGGGAATTAATAAAAATAATCAAAAGAGCAAAAATAAAGGATTGGAAAAAAAGTAAAATATATTTCACAGAAACTGTTAGACATTTCTATTAAATGCTTACTTTATTCCAAAACAAATATAAACTCTCCAGAAATGACCAATATTTCGTCAATCTAACTGATAGACTTTTTCTAGGTCTGAAACGTAAAAAAATTAAAAATATAAAAATATATAAATATATAAATATATAAATATATAAATATAAAAATATATAAATATATATACAAAATAAATAAGAGAGAAAAGAATCTTTACCTTTCTTCAAACATTAACACAATCATTCTTTACACTTTATCGTGTCTTTGTTACAAAATAATATAAAACATAATAAACTATTAAAACAATAGATCATTATAGGGAAAATCATTAATTAAACTTTAAAATTTCACTTAATCTCTTATTTCTTTTTAAAAATTTTTGAAAAAAGTCTAATGAAATTTCATTAACTCTAAGATATTTGTTTTTATTGAAACATTTGCAACAATTTATCGTACATGATTCCAAAATTTCTCTCATATATCTATCTGTAGATTCAAAAATAACATCACAATGTGACTTGACTTGACGCCTCATCACCTAACGTGGCTACAGGAGACTTCCATGGAAATTCGATGTCTTCGGTCCTGGGCAAAAGTTGTCAGACAATCGATGTTGTTTAACCCTGGAATGGATACGGCGATCCATGGATGCTGTATAGCTCGACAGAGCCCGTTTAGTGGTAACAGGGAGCACCGCCAGAAGGCCGGGTTGTCGTTTGATAGCAGAGAGGCTTAGCAAATAAGATTGTATATTGCGCATCAACTATCCTTGCTCCCCAACAATGTGCAATATTTTTTTAAAGTACTGAAAGTACTGAAACTTTTTAAAGTACTGACACTCGCGCATCTCGAACACGTGGTTGCGTTTGTGGTTGTCGACGGGGTATAGCTCCAGCTGCACGTGTTCGCAGTAGTGAAAGGGAAGTTGTGTTGTGCAGTTGTTGTTGGAAATGGGTCTCTCGACGGAGGAAAAGTATTCATAGTTGAGCATTATTTCCGTTCATACGGAAGCGATCGTGAAGGTGGACCGAGTTTGAAAACAGTGGCAGAACAATTCCAAGAGGAGTTTAATAAGACGGCACCAAGTAACACAGTTATGCTGTGTTTTTGTTACGAAATTTCGCCGTTCTGATAGTGTACTGTGTCAACGGAAGGGGAAGTCTGGTCGACCAGTAACTGTTTCGACAAATGAGAATCACGCACGTGTTCTCAAGCAGGTGCTGCATTCGCCCTGATGAAGTCTACGACGAACGGCCTTGAAACTGAACGTCAGCGTTATGTCCGTTCGCCGATTGTTTAAGGACATAGGTGGATTTCCGTACCGGATACAGATTGGACAACTCTTGACAGAGCCAGATATGCGAGCCAGGATGGTGTATTGTGGAACATTTTTGGCCAAGGTGTATGAGGATCCAGATTTCTTGAATAATGAGTGGTTCTCAAACGATTGTCACATTCACTTGAACGGCCACATCAATCGCCAGACAACTCGCTTTCTTGGTTTTGAGCGGCCAGATATCATCGTCCAGAAACCGCTACATAGTTCACGTGTGACGATATAGTGTGTCATCTCAGCACACGGTTTATTAGGTCCCTATTTCGTTGCAGATAAGGAAGGCAATGCTCTTACCGTCACCCAAGAACGCTACAGGGGTTTAGTGATCGAGCCATTTCTTCAGGATTTGAGAAGGTTCTGTCGTACAAGGAACATTCAGATGAATAGACAGTGGTATCAACAGGACGGGGCGACCAGTCGTACCGCTCGAGCATCTCTAGTCATGCTGCAGGAAAACTTTCCAGGACGAATCATTTCACGTGGTACTAACTTCCCATACCCGTCCCATTCCCCCGATCTTACACCACCTGATGCCTACTTGTGGGGAATGTTAAAGGAGAGTGTTCAACTGTGAAGATCCATCAAGAAGTGTGGCTGCATTACGTGAGCAAATCATCGCCTTTTGCAGGAGTCTGCAGCAACCTTTGTTTCAGGATATGTTGGAGAATCTGCGTGAACGATATGAACACTGTCTACAGCGAGGCGGTGCACGCTTTGAACACTTACATTACGCATACCGTGATAAATCAACACGCTAATAGTGTGTGTGTATGTATGTATATATGTATGTAGTGTATATGTTAATTTCTTTTGAGGAGAAATAAACTCACAGATGACAATAATGTAATTTTGTTCATCTTTTCATTTCAGTACTGTATATTTTGGCGCATACTGTATGAATGCAATTATAATAAAATACAGAAATCGAATTTTAACACTTATTATTATAATTTAAATGTACAAATTGAAGGGGCCATTTATTTATGTAAGAACCGAAACCCCTCACATCGGAGAGAAATATATATTAAAATTAAATGTGATAATATTGGAATTCGTGTAAATAGTGGTTAACTAAAGAAGAAAGAGGTTGCAGGTTAGGATGCAATAGTTTAGAAGACTGGTATCATGTAATATTTGAATGCGAGAAAATGAAGGATGGAAGAAAAGTGTTAGAAACTGAAAAAATTTCCAATAGGAGAGGGTGGTGGATTTTTCAGATAAATCAAATACGGATTAATATTATTTTATGTAAATACATTAAAATGTTTATAGAGAAAGTAGAAAAGGCAGAATAAATAAGATTTGTAAGATAATTTATTATTATTATCATTTGTCATCATAGTGTCAAGATGTATACTTTGAAGCTCCCTGAATAAACAATTTCACTTCAATACGTTTATTCCAAAGACAGAAAGCAAGAATATTATACTGTTATAATTTGAAGATAAAAATAAATTAAGGTTGTTAAGTGAAATAAACTAAGGAAGAATAAAGAAGTTGTGAAAAAAAGAAAAAAAAAAGTTGAGGATATAGTGGAAACATACATCACGAGTGAAGATATCTCAGAGCCGCCGTAGACAGGAGAAGTAGTGGGAGGAATAATTCAAGTAGAAGATAATTAAGTGAATAAAAGAAATACTGTTGTTTATATTCGTGCTACACTGAATTCAACTATTGACAAAATTTTTAATTTATAACAATAATACAACGTGAATTTTGAATTCTAATCGGCAATATTGTGAAAAACTCACATGTTGAATGATTCAATGTGGGTGTGAAATTGTGCTCTAATTCAACACACAAAAATAACAAGCATTTAAACGAATGAAAAAAAAAGTCAAAGAAGTAAACGAGTGAAAATATCACGAGGTCTCAACCAATTACAACCACCATTGATAGAAATTACGAGCGTTGGGGCTTGTTATGTAATGAATGTGGATGACAGAGAAGTCATGCACTGCGACCGGAGGTCTATTCGCGTTGGGGTTTAGAATTCAGAATCGAACAAAGTGATTTCAACGAAAATTTTGTGTTACCTTGAGCTTCATAAATAATAATACTGGCTAAAATTTTAAACTTTTCATAATTGAGGAAATAAAAAGTGTCAAAAGTTAATTCCAACGGGATATTTGAATTTCAGCTTTACTACGAAAAAATTATCAGTATCTACATTTAATTTTCTCTCTCTTATTTTTTTGGAAGTGAAAATAGAAAAACTTATTAAAAAAAAATATCTGAAAGCTGTTGTGTTGCTTGCTCTATAAAAATTTATAGAACAAGAAGTTTTGTGTTACAACTGCAAAGCAGAACTTCACCATAACTGCTTCATAGCAGAAACAACTTATAGAGCTACGACAGAAGAGAGAATGGAAATGCAACATATGTAGAAATGAAGGACCTAAAAAACAAAAGATATCTAACTGTTCGAACTTCAGAAGAAAGGAAAAAATCTGATCAGATAGATCTCTATTCAAAAGAAATTAGAAAACCTTAACAAATTAAAGAAACTTGATGTATTGAATCAACTAATCCTAGATATAAATGAAATTAAAGAATCATTAACATTTCTATCAAAGAATTATGATGATGTGCTGCACAAAATATAGAAGAAGATAACAAAAACCAAAATAAAGAAATAAATGAATTAAAAACAAGAAATCATATAAGATTAAGGAATTTAGAAAAAAACCCGAATCAATGGAAAAACAACCTAGGAAAAGAAATTAGAAATATAAAAGAAAATACTAATGAAAAATGACATGAAATTATAAAAGATGTGGCGAAAAAACGAATATAATCCCCATGATATTGAAGGTGTATAGAATACCAACATTCACTAAGAGGAAAATAAAATCTATTATTATCAAATTTAAAGAAATGAGCAACAAAATTGAAACAGAATGGGGAAAAAAACGAACTAAAAAATCAGAAATGAAGATATTAAAAAAGGAGGCGAGACATTAATCTTTATAATTGATAACTTAACTAAAAACCAGAAATTCCTACTTTGGAAAACAAAAATTAAAGAAAAATATGAAATTTGTATGGGTTAAAAATGGATCTATTTTGGTCAGAAACCGAAAAATACACTTATTTTAAAAATTGGAGAGATTGAAGATTTGGAAAAAATTAATTAAAGAAGAAAAAAAATGCAGACAAAATCACGAACTTTGAATTGCTTTATAAAAATATTGAAAGCTCATTAATATATTCGAATACTAGGCCGCGCGGTTGGCGTTGTCGCTATGACATCGGCCTCTCACCTCTGAGTACCGGGGTTCGGTTCTCATGTGGGTTTCGTGATGGTGGACGATCCGCGCTGGGCAAGTTTTCTCGGGGTTCTCCCATTTCCCCTGCACTTCTCCCACCATACTTTCTCAGTCTTTCTCTCCATCTGTCCTTATTTCCTGTGGGATAGTACAATAGACCTTCGGTCGCAGTGCTTGGCTTCTCTGCCACCCATATTCACTACATACATACATACATATTCGAATACTATTGTATTAGAAAATTTAAATGCATGGAAAGAAAAAAAAAGATGATAAAAATATGGAACAATGTTCGAATGTAGTACATCTTAATATTAGATCATTGAGACAAAATTGGGAGATTTTATTATGTAAATTAAAAAACCATTTAGAGTGTTTTGATATAATTGCACTAACTGAAGTTAATATTGCTGAAAATGAAATAAATCTGTATAATGTAGATAATTGGAATATGTGTATAAATCAAAAAGAACATTAATTATAATTAACATAAATACTACAAATTTCGAATGTTTAAGTATTGATATCAATAAAGAAAATTGGAAAAAATAAATAAAATCTATTAATAATATACAGACCTCCTAATCTTAACATAAAACATTTTATAAATGAGTTAGATAAGATGTTACAAAATAATGAAAATAAGTGGAAAAACTTTATTATTTTAGGAGATATAAATATTGATTTATATAAAATAGAGGAAAATAAACAAGTTAAAATTTATTTAGAAACTTTAGGCTATACAGGCTTTAAAAATTGCTTATTTGGTACAACTAGATATGGAAAAACAACTGTTAGAGAAACTGCTACTAATATAGATCATATTTTTTCAAATAGAATAAATAATAATTATCAAAGTTACATCATTAAAGAAACAGTCTCTGATCATTATTTGATTGCATTACAAGTAGAAATACCCAATAAAGAATTGCAAGAAAGAAAACATACACACACAAAAAAGAAACAGTTTAAAATAATAAATAATGAATTACTAGAGACTAATATGCAAAGTTTGCTTGATTATTTATAAAGTAATAATTATTGATCCAAATATATAATAAAATAATAACAGAATATAATAAATAAAATAAGAAAAATATTTCTTTTTCTATAAAAACAATAAATTATTCTGATAATAAAAACCAAAACTTCCAAGAAAAATATAGAAAAAAAAGGTTTCAAAAAGAATAGATTACAGTAGAATTAATTGAAGAAATACAAGAAAGAGACAAACTGTATAAAAATTCAGAAGTAATAAATAAATCAAATAAATTATATTAAAATACTATATATTATTCAGAAGTAAATTAAATTCAAAGATTAAAAAGTTAAAGTATCCCACTAACAGGTCTTTACAGAACCTTGGGCAGCTGGAGGTTAGGCTCCAGCTTTTCGTAACCTAACGGGACGAATATGAAGTCAGGAGGTCAGCATGACGCCCGCCCGCCTTTAACTCCCGCGAAAAAAACCCGGTACCCATTCTACAGAGGACTGGGTAGACCCTAGGACCCGTTTGGAGGAGAAAGGAGCGTGGAAAATTCCCGGCTTCCGCCGAGGCCGGGAATCGAACCCGCTACCTCCAACTCGCAGCCAAGCGCCCTAACCCACTCGGCTACCGGACCCACAAATTCAAAGATTACAGAAGTAAAAAAAAATATTATTACAATAAATTTAATAAAGAAGTTAATAACCCAAAAGAATGCTGGCATGAAATAAATAGATTACTAATGAAACCAAGTAAAAAGAATCGAAAAATCAACAAAATAATGAACTGATGAATTTTTCTCTAAAAACGGATAGTTTAAATAAACACAAAATCTTAGCTGATAAATTTTGTGAATATTTTCAATATTTTCAATAGATTATTTATTTAATATGAATTCTAATGAAAAAATAATAAAAGAAATACAATGTATATAGATCAATTAAAATTCATTTCTTATTAATGAACCAATGGAACATGAAATTTTAAATACAGGGTGATTCACGAAGATATGCAGAAACTTCGGAAGCTCATTCTACATGTAAAAGTCAAGAAACAAAGTTCTATAAACATAGGTCCGGAAATGCTTCGGCAGCGAGTTACGGCTGGCAAAAGATTTCGTCCACAATAAATCAAAACAATGCAATTCACATTATTATTGAACAGCTGTTATTGTATTGTAATAACAGTTTCTCGCACAACATTATTCTGTGGTTTTAAATAAAATTACATTCTGTCATACAGTATTTCAATGCAATAATTTATCTACTTTACGACACAAGTTCATTTGTACTTTTACAATTACAAATGTAACATGTAAAGTTGTAATAAACATTTACTCTGTTTTTACACCATACTTCTTTCTAATTTCCTCTCTTTTGGAAGTTTTAATATTAAGCATCATCATACTCAACATAAATAAATGTAATAAAATACATGTATACGTGTATTAAAACGCAATTGTCTCTTCTTCTTCAAGCTAACAATGAAAATGTAACAAAATAAAAAAGAATTTAAATAACATAAGGAAGATTACGTGAAAAACAGTATTACATGGATTGTTGAAACAAATAACATTACAACAATTATAATAATCTGAAAGTAATACAAAGAATCAACAACTTTTTTATTTTTCAATGTAGTCTCCTTGTAGATTAATGCACTTTGTCCAGCGATGATCCAATGCTTTCATCCCATCTCGAAAATGAGATTCCTTAAGGCCTGCAAAATACCCGTCAACTTCAGCTATCAGTTCTTCTTTTGAAGAGATTCTCCGTCCACCAAGGAAAATTTTCAGCTTTGGGAAGAGATGGAAGTCTGACGGAGCCATATCAGGCGAATACGGCAGGTGTGGCAACAAATCATACCTTAGTGCGTGTAATTTTGCGATGGAGACGGCACATGTGTGCGTGCATTGTCTTGATGGAAGATAACTTTTTTCTTTGCTAAACCTGGCCTTTTTTTCGCGTATCTTTGGTTGTAATTGGTCCAGGAGGTTAGCATAGTATTCTCCATTAATTGTTTTCCCGCTAGGGAGATAATCTACAAACAGAATCCCCTTCACATCCCAGAACACTAATGCCATGACCTTTCCGACCGAATGAATTGTCTTTGCTTTCTTTGGTGGCGGAGAATCAGCATGTTTCCACTGCTTTGACTGTTGTTTTGTCTTTGGGGTGTAGTAGTGGACCCAAGTTTCATCTGTGGTCACAAACCGGCGTAAATCTTGTTAGTTTCTCCTAAAACGGGCCAAGCATTGTTCCGACATATCCATTCTTATGCGTTTTTGGTCCACCATCAAGAGTCGCGGCACCCATCTTGCAGATATTTTTTTCAAATGTAATTCTTCAGTTAAAATGTGATATACCCTTTCAGATGACATCTGGCAAGCTTGAGCAATCTCTCGCACTTTCAATCGGCGATCCTCAATTACCATTTTGTGCACTTTTGCAATGATTTCTGGGGTAGTGACACATCTTGGCCGACCACTGAGTGAATCTTCATCTAAGCTCTCCCGACCAGTGGCTGCTTGTAGCAAAAATTAGTGGGGGTGCTGCTCCAGAAAATTTTTAGCCTTTGTTTTAAAATTGTGTAAATTTGGTTTATTTTTTCATAGTTATAGTTATCCCATTTAAGTTGTAGAAAAAGCTTATATTTGATAATAATAATATAATAATAATAATGGTATTTATTTTTATTCCAAAATAGTATTGTCAAAATTACTGCATTATTTGTATAGAGACATAAGCATTAAATATACCTTTATGTACATACCTGCATAGACGAAGCCAAAACCATACTTATTTAAACCATATATTTTCCTTTTTTTTGATGGGGGGGGGGGGGGAAAATTTGTCTCTGCCCCCCCTTCAGAGTAGGGGGGGGGGGGGGGGCAACTTCCATTATCAATTGGTCGAATGGCATGAATAGAGAGAAATCTTTAAAACTGAATGAAATCTCTTTTGGATTTTTTGAAAAAGTTATGGAAGGAAACAAAAGTGTAAAGGCTAAATTAAGAGTTAATAATATATTGCTTGTTATTTAACAATTTATTCTCAGTGATGTTTGGAAATAATGGAAATTAACATTTAATTCTCAATGAGGATTGTCAAATAATGTAAGTTTACGATTACGTTATCATTGTAATTATTAGCATTTATGATTGTTATTCAAATTTCTGTTTGTAATAAGAAGGAAGACATATCCGTTCTTCCTCTTATTTTATGTATTTTTTATATTATTCCTGAAGAAAACTTTCGTTGAGAAAGTTGAAATATTGAAAAGTTATTAGAAGAAGTATGTGTTGCTTTTTTTTTTTTTTTTGATTATTTATGCATTTATAACGTAACTTAATAGAATTAATCATTAACTTTCTTCTCATTAGTAGCCCAAAAAGTCGCAAGTAGCGAAATTCAAAATTTAGTAGCGCTGAACTTTCAAAAGTAGCCCAATTCCCTACTGGCAGCCCTGCCTTCGATCAGCATGGGTGACATCATGGATCATCAGTATGTATGTATGTTTTTAGGGATATGCTTTAAAACGCACTTCCTGTTAAGACAGGATTCCCTAAGGATTTATTAGTGTTTCTCTCTTAATCCAAACAAGTTTTAAGAAGTTTTTAATTTTATTCAGGTCCAATTTTCCCTTGAATCCTAATATGTCATCCAGTAATTCATCCTCTTCCCAGTTATTTGGGTTTATGTTAATTTTTTTTAAGAGTTCGGTTCTCTCTTTTCCGAAGCATGGACATCTTAAGATGAAATGTTTTAGAGATTCCTCTTCATTTTTATCGCAATTTAAACATACTGGCCCCTTTTCAGACCATTTTTCTGTTCTTTTATTTAGCGCCAATGATCCCGTTCTGCACCGGAAAAGTAAAGAACTTCCATAGGAATTATCATAAATATCCTGATAT
>JAFIDM010000003.1:221678-244944 GCA_023159025.1 Thereuonema tuberculata | reverse complement strand
TATCTATCTATCTATTAATAGAGTGTATCTATCTGTGTATCTATCTATCTATTTATGGAGTGTATCTATCTGTGCCTCCACTTCAAATTTCATAGCTTATTAATTTTATTTTGAAAAAAATAAATAAAAAAAATATGTTTCGATTAGAGTAGCGAGCAAAAAAAAGTGCATCCTCCCATAACTTTTCTGCAGTTATGGAAATCTTTTGAAACAATTTTCATTTATTTAAAATATTGATTCTCAACTGTGGTAATGTATAGCTATCAGTAATTTTATATTTTTTGACAAACAAAATCAAGGGCGCCCGCAAACATTTCAAAGAAGGGTGCAAAACTCTATAGTCATACACCATATCAACACACTCCCTTGACAATAACCAAACATTAGAAGACATACAGACCACACTGTAGTGCGCGGCACAGGGAACCATTCGGGCCATTGGAATCAAACAACACCACATACCTCCCACTGCACGGTCACAAGAATACATCCCTCCTTGGAGCTTTACAAAGTAATGGGAACTCTTTGATGAATTTTTGCTAAAAATACTCGTCTGCAAATAAACTGAAGACGTCAAATATCCATAGAGTGTATCTATCTGTACCCACGCTCACAATTTCATAGTTGTAATAATTTTATTTAGAAAGAAAATAAAAAAATCTGTTTTGATCAGATTGAAGGGCCGTAAGTAGTAAAAGGAGCTTTTTGAGGAGGAGGGTGTTGTAGCTATTTTGATCCCAAATGTATGGTATGGTTGAGTATGAATTTTTTTATGATTATTTATTTTGGTTGTCTGCATGTGTTGATTGAGTTTATGGGTAGGGGGAGTTTATTGTTGTTTATTTTTAAAGTTCTGAATATCATTTAGATAGTAAGACATTGATGTGTCTTGTGAAGAAGATAACGAATAATATTTTTCTTTTTCTTCTAGAAAAGGACAGTTTTTTTTGGAGTTGAGTTTAGTTGGGTTTCGAAAAACTTAGAAGTAAAAACGTTTTCTTTTTTGCAATTTTTAATATATTATTTTTTTTTAAATAAAAAGGTGAATGACATTTTTTGTGATGATGATTGCAATACTGAGATTAAGACCATTTTGTACTTTGGCAATTTTTTTTTTTTTTTTTTCAATTTCGAAATGCTTTTTATGCTCGATATAAACGGTTGCTTGATAGAAAAGAGATGAGAACGAATGTGCTATTATTTTTCTTTTAAAAATTAGTATGATTATTTTATTTTTATGTATTTAAATTAGACAAATAAAAAAGAAGACACAGGACACTATTTAAAAAACATATAGAATCATTCTACATTTTATTTGTAATTTACTACAAATCTTTCTTTTTCATACATAAGTTCATTGAGATAGATAACCCGTTTAATCCATAATCGAAAGGAAACTAGAAAAAAAAAGAGAATAAAGGAGTAAATTAATAACTTAATAAAAAGAACTGAATAAAAAAATTTTTTCACCAACAAAAAGGAGTCAATTAATATTTTAGTAAAAGAGCCGAATAAAAAAAATGTTTCATTAACAAAAGAAGAAAAAAAAAAGGATGTGGAATAATATTTATATTATGAAATAAGAATAATAGTAAAATGTAAAGAGAGAAATATTTTCTCCTGGCTTTGCTGTTGCTTGGGCAGTGCGATTCATGAAATTTCTTATTCTTTCTTTTCACCATGTGGGATGCGCTGTATTGGCCTCTTGCAATTTCCATTCGGAAACTTCTCCTCGTATTGAAAGAAAAAAGAAAAAGCGGAATTCAGAAAAACGAAAAAATACACTTTCGAAAAACAAAGAAAAGAGTACAAAAAAAGGAAGATAAAAAATAAAACTTTCAATTATAAACGAATAATAGTAAAAAAAAAAAATTAACTTACCCTTTCACATTTTACGGGATGGTTCGGATAATGGGCTCCTTTCCGGATATGCTGATGAAGGTCAAATAGACGGAAATTTAGTTACAGTTAACGGAAGAATTCGGTCTACAGCTAATTCCATATCTCCTCTTTCTATAGCCGTTCGTTTTACCCTTCATAAGTCGAAATCTTCTGCGATTGGCTAAAACTATTTTTTTGTTTGTTTTTGGGGGTGTGAAAACACAGTAAATAACAAAAAATACATTCTCCTATAAAACACACATAAATAATTTTTTAAGACAGGATTAGGGAATGAAAATATTTGTTTTAAAAAAATAAAATAAGATTTTATATAATATAAAAACCCAAATATTTTTAAGAACAGAAACTGAATTTCTATTCCCTTTTAAGTTTTTTCAAAAAACAGATAATTTTTTTTTTATTTTTTAATACCTTGATTAAAACAAAGATTTTTGAATGATTAAAAAATTAAGTTAATTAAAAAAAGTAAAAAGAAAAAATACAAATGCCTTATATTAGGAAAGAGAAAACAAATGATTTCTTTATTCCATTTCTTCTTTTCTATTTTTTAAAATCTTAATTTTCAGAAACGATAATAATCTGATAATTAGGTTGTAAATTAGATCTGAACACTGTTGGATTTCAGATATCAGATATACCTTCTTGGAATTTTACCGAATTTTCAAATTCTTTAAAACATGTCTGATTTTAAAGAATTAAAACTTTCTGATTGATAATATTGGATTTTTTTCCTTTTAAAACTTTTTAATTTTTTGAATTTTTATTGTAATTGATAAATATTTTTTGTGTAAAAATTAAAAGCATAAAACGAAAGGATTTTCTTTTATTTCTTTTAAAAGTGAAAACACGTTTAACCTTGTATTTGAAAAAAAAAATATGGATCTAGCCTCATTAAGTTTTTTCCCCAAAATCCCGTCAGGGTAAAAAAAAAGATAATTTATGTTATTCGACAGAACGAAACGGAATCTGCGTTTTTCATTAAAGAAAATATTAGAATAAAAATATTATTATTTATTATAAACAAGGTAGGGATAGCGATTAGTAAACCAATCACAATGCTTCGCAACGGCTTCTGAAAGGCTCAATTATTGTGATTATTGTAATTGTTGTGATTGTTGCTGAGCTGTATTATATATATGATTGCTGCAAATGCAAAAGGCGCAATTGTTGTGCTTTGCATTGTGGGATACTTGTCCACAGACAGACGGACATACGGGATTATAAGGCTTCCTTTCAGCAGCCTAAAACATAAGAAAATTTTATAATATAGACATTGAACACGAACCAATGTTTTATCGATTATATATATTTTAATTTCTTATCTTTTTTTTTTTTTGTAGTATTATTATATTTTCTATTTCCTTACAAAAAAATCATTCACTTTATCACTGCACAAATAATCTGAACAAATTCAAAATGATATTAATAATATTCATAAATTATTAAAAGCGTTTTTTTTTCCTCACTTTTCTTTTTCCGTAAAACCGAATTCACAAAAAAGAAATGTAGATCATTATGTTCTTATTAGAAAAAAAGTCATTCACCTTTTTTTTTTAACATCACAGAATAATAATGATGATTAAACCGGAAAAACAAACAAACAAACAAGGAATTGAGAACTTTCTTCCTAAAACGCTTTATTCCAGAAGTATTCTCTCTTCCCCGTTTTTCTAAACTTACTATTGAATTTTCTAGCTTTTATATTTCTTATATTCTTTTCTTTCTTGTGACCCCAGATCTAGTGGAATTGCTTTCTTTAATTATGAAAGTCTCCTTTTTTTGGCTTTTTCAAAATACAGATTCTGATATTCTGTCTTTTTTTTTAATCAAAGAGTAAAAATTTTGTATAAAAAATTAATTGAAAAACAACACACCCTATTTCTCGTTTTTTTTTTTTTTTTATTTTTTTTTTTTTTTTTTATTTTTTTTTTTTTTAAAAGAAAGAAAAAAAGAAAGTAAACTTTTATATTTACCGTTAAAAAAAATAGCTTTCTTTATTTTATTTTTCTAAATAAAATTTTATTATAAAATAGCCTTTTCTTTTGTTTGTCAGAAGCGAGGTCACCAGACGAAAGGGGAGAGACTGTGATTGTAAGAAAACCATTTTTTTTCTTTTTTGATGTAGCGGCTTTTTACTGTTATGAAAAAAAGAAGATAAATTCAGACTGAGATTTCGATGGGATTGGTGAAAAATAGGATAGGTCGGAGCAAAAATAGGATAGGTACTTCAATCGATGATTGGCATAAAAGTTTTGTCTGATGGTTATTAAAATTAAATAAACATGTGTGGAAGTAGTCTATATAAACTGTTGTTTTCAGAATACTTTTAGCACTTTTGGCAGAAACCTGTGTCCGAGAGGCAAGTTCCGAATTTCATTCTATTCCTTCTATCCGAAATTCATATTTTTTGAAAATGTCTCATTTCGAAGCACGACAACGCCAAACTGTTGAACAGATGGATTTGTTCGCGAACTATCAAAAGCCATGAGAGATCTAGCACCAAACCAGATAAAAATATTGTTTGTTTTGTTTATTTTTTCGTATTTTTTTATTTCATTAATTGTGATATTTATTTCGTTCCAAAATTATTAATAATGTTCTTTTGTTACTATTCCTTCCTATTTCTATCTTTTCTTTTTTTTTTTTTATCACTAACTTTCGTACACAAAAAAGTTGCCAAAGATTTTATAAGCTTAGGAGGAGGGATCTGTATCCATCCCAATGAATTTAAAGGGTTAATATAATTCATCTGAGAAAATATATCTTTACCAGCCAGAAATTGTTTCCTACATCGGCAGGTGTGGCATTTACTGAGCAAGACATCTCAGTACTGAATTATTCAGCGCCCGAAATCAACCACCTTGCTGCAATCATTGGATTGGCACAAGCAAGTGGAGAAATGAAAAATAAAGAAGGAACTTGATCTCACCATTGATCGCTTTTTAGATTTAGCTTTTGACACTAGCGTGAACGAGGTGTGTTTAATATTTCGCAGAGCAGGTCGCCAAATTAAAATAAGCCGAGAACAGTGGCATTTTTCTGTCGCTCATATCAACTTAGACCTGCCGCCTATGATCGAACAGATCAGAGCCAACTATGCAAATTGCAAATAACCCTACCCCTTCCACCTCTTGCTTCCAATCCCTTATCACCATTACCACATTCTGGAATTTCCAACCCCTCCCTAACGTCAACTTCTTCTCAAAATCCTTCCGAGTTTTCAGTTCCTTCAGCAAAATGAGCAAGCCGCTCTTTCTCCAAAAAGAAAAACAACGTCCTTTCATAGCTAAATGCCTCTTATCAACTGGTGAGACTGAATTGAACTCTTTAAACCTAGGGAAAATGTGCTTTTTTGGAATAAAGAAACTTTACAGGAGTCTAATAGGTGCTTTATTATATTTAAGTGTAAACATAAGACCAGACATTTCAGTTTCTACTTCAATACTTGGAAGAAAAGTATGTAATCCCTCTGAAGCAGATTGGACTGAAGCAAAACGGATTTTAAGATATTTAAAAGGCACACAAGACTTGAAATTAAGACTAGGAAACTCACAAGACTACATAAACAATCGACTTATTGGATATGCTGATTCCGACTGGGGTGGAGATACAACAGATCGTAAATCAAATACAGCATACATATTTCAAGTTTTAGGAGCTTCAGTGTCTTGGTGTAGTCGTAAACAGCTGTGTGTGACTTTATCTTCGACAGAAGCTGAATTTGTTGCATTATCAGAAGCTTGCCAGGAAGCAATGGGGTTAAATAAATTACTGGAGGACTTCCATCTTAAAAATAAAAGATGTCCACTTATGTTTGAAGACAATCTAAGCTGTCTAAAGTTACTGAATTCCGAAAACATAAGTCGTAGATCGAAACACATACATACAAGATACCACTTTGCACGTGAACTGTTGAAAACTGAACAAATCGAATGCAAATAAAGGTTATTAACACGTGAAGGTTAATAAATTACGAACACTGATAGGATTAATCGTTGAGAGCGGCTGTTGAATAACAACGTTTAATCTGGCTTGTAGTGCTGTTATTATACAGTAAAACCTCGTTCAGTCGTCACCCGGATAAGTCGTCACTCCGTTTAAGTCGTCGTTTTCCTTTGGTCCGACAAGGTCTCATAGACGATAATGTAAAATAACCCTCCTTTACCCGTCACCAAATTTAATTCTACTCCGGATAACTCGTCACGTCAAAAATGGCCAAAAGCATCTTTTTTCTCCATTTTGCAAGCCATCGAGTTGTATTTTCAGCCCCGCCCCTTCACTTTGAGTAAGCTAAGCCTTTACGGGGAATTTTCGACCACGTCTGTCACTTCATTCCTTTCCTACCCCTTCGGGTTCTTAGAATCTCGCTTAGAATCATTCAAAGCACACTTCTCGATGTGACTCTGTCGACTGTGGACGTTTTTCTTGAAATCTGCTGAGTGTGACTTCAGTTCATAGCGAGTAAGCCCCGCTATAAGGGCTATTTTTTCTCTTGCAATTTCGTGGTTCGATTACGTTTGTAACATGCCAAGGAAACGAAAACTTACCTCGTTATCTTTTAAAGAAAAAAAAAACAAACTTAATTACACCTTTTCAAAAATTAAATGTTTCGAAAACAGCTTTTGCCAAAGAACACCATATTCCCAGGACTACATTAAACGATATTCTTTCATCGAAACAAGTAATTGAAGAAGCTGACTGCAAAGACAAAAGAAAGAGAATGAGGAAATCGAAGTTTGACTGAGATCGAGAAGGTTTTAGTTTGATGGCTAAAACATGCCAGATCGCAAAATATGCCGATTTCCGCCGTGATTCTCAAAGAAAAAGCCATGGAAATTGCTAAGGAGTTAAACATTGAAGATTTCGGCGGCAGCAATGGTTGGCTGGAACGTTTCAAAGACAGACATTGTCTTTCTTTTAAAACGATTAAAATGTGGTAACTATTAAAAGTATTTTTTTTTATTTTCCATTCATTCATGTGCACGAATTGATTTCTGAAAATCTTGTTTTTCTCACCGAATCCTACAGCAATTCATAAAAATACTGTATTTCAGTGTATTTTTTTTTTTCAAAAATGCCCACTCCGCCTAAGTCGTCACTCCGCTTAAGTCGTCAAAAATGTTTGGTTCCTTGAGTGACGACTTAACGAGGTTTTACTGTAATTTGGATGTTAAGAGCCAGACGGCGTTCTATAACTTTCTCTGTTTCTTGTGTATCTTTCCAATGGATGCCAATATGGCTTTGTTAGTAGTATATTAAATGTTCTGGATACAAATATGTTTTCTTCTGAATTAATTTCACTGCGAAAACACTCTTTCTAACATCTTCAACCAAAAAAAAAAAAAGAAAATAACATTTACAAACGGGACTGGGAAAATGGCAGCCTTACCCGAAACTGTGGAAAAACTTTTGAAATCAATTTATTTTGATCCAAAACATCCAGCACATTTGACGGGGTTCAAAAATTATATAAAGCTGCCAAAAATGAAAAATCCTATTCGTTTTCTCCAAGTGAAACAGTGGCTGAGAAAACATGATAACTACACTCTATTGAAGCCAGTGAGAAAAATTTTTCCACGTGGGAAAACAAAAGTATCAGTTATGAATGAGCAGTGGCAGGCGGATCTCACTGACGGGCAAAATTTAGCAAAATGTAACGATGATTTTTGATTCTTACTCCTTGTAATACACGTTTTATCGAAATGTGCATTCGTTCTTCCATTGAAAAATAAAACAGGTGTTAGTATAACAAAGGCCTTTGATCATCTTTTTAACAGAGAATGTGGAACCACTCACAAGTTTACAGACCGATAAAGGTCGTGAATTCATAATAAGGTTTTTCAAACATTTCTGAAAAAAAATTAATGTTCAATTTTTCACATCTGAAAATCCAGCCGTTAAAGCATCACTTGCAGAACGATTTGTAAGGACATTTCGATCAAAACTTTTTAAATATTTTCATTTTACCGGTTCTTATCATTACATTCATGTATTATAAGATTTAGTAGACTATTACAATAAGTTTTCATTCGAGTATAGGCGTGAATCCGAATGACTTCACTGGTTCCAATCAACATATTGTATGGCAGCGCCTTTATGGGAAGCAAATGAAACCGAGGTCAGCATCATCGTCACTCGCTTCATAAGATAGGGCAGCAGGTACGCATTAGAAAAGCGAAAAGATCGTTTCAAAAGACATTGGAAGATGGGTGGACCTCCGAAATTTTTACAAATTCTGATATTGTGTCAAAGAGAAGACCTCTAGTATATCGTTTAAAAGGTAATTCAAAAAAGTGAAGAGAGTTTTTATCCAATTGAAAAAAATCGTTAAAGGGAAGGGATGCCGGAATAAAAAACAGTTTTTAGTTCGGTGGCAGGGTTACAATTCTGCGTTTGATAGTTGAGTCAATATCGGTGATTTACAACACGTTTCTAGTGCCTAAAAAAAAATAGGTAATTTTATCTCACTTTACCGAGCAATTCCAGTACGGCCTTCTTTCCAAAAAATTTAATCTCGTCTTTCACTATAAAATTAATAGCTCCTTAAGAGTGTGCATTGGCTGAAGTGACCTATCAACGTAGCTGGTATAATATAAGTGGGAATGATAGTGTATTTAGCTTAATGAGCTATCCTCTTTTCATGTTACAATTTCGTTGAAACAACACTTTAAAAATGCTGAAAACTCGTTCGCATACTTGCAACCGGTATCGAAGCGCTCCAATACAAAAACTATCCGATGAAATAATGTTTCTACTAATTTATAAACGCATTATCATTTCTTTACCTCATGGGGCACAAGTTCGATTGTCCCAATCGTTAGCTCAGTAATTAGATTTCAATCAGACTGATCTCAGACATATATTAGATGAGGGAAATACGAATCAAATGATGGTTGTTTTTAAAGAAAGCACAACTACGGATCTATAGACCTCCCTACTTTTACGGATATAGATCTTTCGAAAGCACCCTTTTTTTCGACTTTGAATTAAAGGGTTCTAGGTCTTCCATAATTAATGAATTCAAAATTCCTCAGGGATATTATCCTGCCCATTTATCTCAGTTAATGTCAAATCATATCAAGTATAAGGCTTTCGCTATGAGGAGGAAAAATTAACTGTTCAATGCCCATACAATAATATTACTCACTAGGGTGGCTTCTATAGTATCTATATCTATTCTGATCTGATTGATAATTCTATTGTTGGTGATGGGATGGCTCCGCTTTTACGCATGGTGCAAATTCGTGGAAAAGATGGTGACTTAATAACAGAATCTTACACAGATCTGTTTTGTAGACCTTTATTGCATCATTCATTTGACACAATAACGATATATTTAAGAAATATTGTAGGTGAATCAGTATTGTTTCAGAGAGGTTGAGTAACTCTTCATTTCCGTAAAGTTCAATAGGAGAATAAAAAAGCAGTAAAGATAATAAACCTGTGAGATTAGTGAAAAAAAAACCATAACAGATTGTGATAAAAAAAACATAAAAGCAAAGTGTTTCATTTGGGTATCAGAAAGAGATGCGCTCGATACGTTAAGACCCCTACTCCTGTTTTTGCTAATCAGATGCAAATCAGATTGGAGGATGGGATCCCAACATTCCGATATATAGTGGTGTTCGTTCTCAACGGATTAGGCAGCGTTTTCAGCTCATTATTTCGTTGGGCAAAACCAGGGTTAAAAATATTCGCCTTTTCAGCACTACACATTAAAAAGCAGCAGTAATGTCTTGGACGATATCGAACAGGGTGAGAATTTACAGCAAAAAACAACTTCAGCAAGCCTGGAAAGATATAACTTCCGATCAGACAGGAAGTGGAGCTGTCGCTTATATGGCAGATGCAAGTAGCATAGTGCATTCACCGGTGCGAGCGAACGGTTGGGTGAATGATTATCGAAGTTTTCCACTGGAAAAAAAAAGAAAAAAGATAGTAAAGAAAAAAGTTCGTCGGACACAGCAGACAAAAAAGAAGAGGAGGAGGAAGAAGGTACCGCCAAAAAAAACAAACAACAAAGAAACCCAAATTTCCAGAAGATATTTTTGATTCCCGAAATGGCCAGTGGCGACGGACAATTAATTCATTGAAAATCGGAGGAGAGTTTTAAAAACGAATTAGATCTCTTTACCAGTGGCGGCTCGTGGCTGCGAAGTTAGGTGAAGAGCTAGTAGGAAAATAATTATATTATAATATACTATAATATATATATTACAAATTATATATATTATATATAATATATATTATAATAAATAATATAAAATATTATGATAACTTCTTTCTTATCTAATTAATATATATATATATATTATTATAATATAAAATATCGATGGCTTAGCGCAAAAGTAGCGAATATCCAAGATGTAAGTTTTTAGAAAAAGCTGAATTAGTGGGGAAAATGGGTACTTTTTTCGCTAGTTTAGGTCCTGAAATCATAGGAAATATACCATTTTTTAAGATTTGCTAGTTTTGCCCTACAAGAAGGCTCTTCAAGATACCTATTCGCCACAAAATCCTAATTTTGTGTTTACTGGATATTCGCTACTTTTGCGCTAAGCCATCGATATATAATATAAAATATTATAATAACTTTCTTCTTCGTCTTTCCAACGTGAAAATGATGTTTCCAATAAAATACACACTATATCTTAAACAGGATTCATATTTAAAAAGCATAGGACTGCGAAACAAACAAAGAATTTCACAGTGGAAGAACAGAGCATATTAATCAGTTTTAACTTCACCTATACAGCGGGTGACGTAATGGTTGTCTTATCAACCATCGCTTCAGTCGTCCAGATAGGCTCCGCCTCTGAGGTAGAGAAGCTATAGATAGATAAGCTACTTCACTTGGCTCGGTGCCAGAACAGTCCCGCACCAAGGCGCGGGACTGACAAAATGCGAAAATATGTTTCTATTAAAACCAACATACGTGATAAGGTTTTATACGTGATACGTGATACAATATTATTTATTTATAATATAACAATTATTATATTATAAATAATTGGTGAAGTGCCTCTTCACCTACTTCCCCTGAATAGCCGCCACTGCTTTTTAAGGCCGTTTTACATTTACTATTTCACTCGCCATAACCTGGACATCACAGATGTCCAGTAAATGGAGAGGATAGAGCCTGGGCTATTTTTTGAAGAAATGTCGAGACATCTATGGCTGGACATCGCCACTAGCGCTCCTGGTGACGAATTGTAGAACTTGGAAGTCCAATCGATTTGTATCTATCTATTTATTCGAAATTACCGATTACAAAAATGATTTTCACGATCGGAGGGCATCTTTTCCTTATGTTTTCGTGGATGCTTTCATAAAATGTTACATTATTAATCAAAATCATTACAGAATTTCGGCTTGAAAATTTGAATCGACGACCGATCGACATCTCGCAAAGACATCGCCTTTGATCGAGATTTAACGAGACTGAATTATTTATCGAAACTGATTTATCGAAACTGAAAACAAAGAAACACAAAACGATGAAAAAAATGAATATTTCAATTAATTAAAGACATTCTTTCACCTATCCGATGCATTGACTAAATGGTTTTTATATAAATCACTGCTATTTTTTTCGTAAATAAAAGGTAGGCATGATAACAATTGAGAAGTGCAAATGTCCCGTGTGATGGAAGACGTTATGGTAAGTGTAAAGCGATGCACTAATCACTCGCAATCTACCCTGACATGACCTCCGTTATGGCTTGCATTTATGGCGAGTGAAATAGTAAATGTAATACGGCCTTACTCTCCCTCCTACTCAGGTGGTTATTCAAAATGGAGCCGATGTTGAATATCACCCCATTGCTTCCATCACCGAAACGGGACCCATAGAGTTTGTGATAACGGAGATGAATAAAAATATTTGGATTTATCACGGACTTTGCTCACTTTGATCTAATACCGATTAGCAATACAGATAAGGTCAATACAGTTAATCTAAATTAGCCAGGTGGATGTTCATCTAGGACAGTGGTTCCCAACCTTTTCAGCTGGCGACCCACCTTTCCTTATCGGAATACCTCCACAAATATAGGAATAGAAGAATATACAGTGCAATTTGGATAATTCGAACGTCTTTAATTCGAAATCGTGGTTAATTCGAAGATTTCTCTTGGTCCCTTGAAGTTCTTATTAAATCAATGTTAAAAAATCGTGGATAATTCGAAGTTCAACTTCCTTAATTCGAAGTTTTCTATAAAAAATTTCGAATCATAACGACTTTTCGGCGTTTCATCGTTAAGAAATTCGACACGTGACAACTGAAATCCCCTTCCCGCCACCGTTCGATACGTGACCTCGCTTCAGACGCCATTCGAGCTTCCTGCTGTCAGCGTCACCATGTCTTTCAGTAAACCACGCATGTACAAGAATTTAACGTTCTCTGAAAAGGTCGCCGTCATTCGCGAGGTGGAAAAGGTGTGAAGAAATGCCAAATCGCCAACGAGTACGGGATAGCGTCGAATTTTGTCGGTATATTGAAGGACAAACCAACGTTAAGTGAAGCTGTTTTTCGTTCACTAAACGTGCTTGATGATTTTGCTAACCTTAAGCGACTGAATTCTACGAAACAATCAGACATTGCACAATTTTTTGAAAAACTATAATTTTCTGTATTGAATGCAATATGTACTGTAGCTTAAATAATGTAAATCTTATTTTGTTTACATACATATAGTGTTTAAGTCTTTCATACCATGATCTTTCTGAATAAATATTTACTTATTGACAGAATAATCTTTTCAAGCATTCAGTGGACCTGAAAATAAAGTTAAAAGATGTAACTTGTTTAAATCGAAATCTGGGGTAATTCGAAGTTTTGTTGTGGTCCCTTCAGCTTCGAATTATCCAAGTTGCGCTGTAGAATAAAACCATATTTGTATCGTATCCCTTCCTTATATATGATCGATTTTCGATTTTCTCTGATGGTTTATTCGATGGTTTCTGATAGTTTTTGGATCAAGTCGCGACCCACCTGTAACCCTTCCGCGACCCACTAGTGGGTCGCGACCCACCGGTTGGGAACCGCTGATCTAGGAGATAAACTTGTTTCAGCCTGGGACAATTGTTATCCTATTGTACCTACATTGAATCGCTTTTGAATTAAGGCCTTGATAGTAAAAAAACAACTGTCTGTATCGGGGTGAGGATAAGGCGATCTCGACCCGTTTGCAGCTAATGTTACTCCATACCGCAAAAGCCGTCACTCGCTCGCCAATGGTGGCAATACATTAGAGCTCCAGGGCGGTTTGCAGGGTGAAGTCTTCAGACAAAACAAACTCATACTTAACAAAGTGAATGTTCGAGTTCGCCTAACTAAGTAAGAACCAGTTTATGCTCCTTTCACCAGATGATAAGGCTGAATATAAAGTGTTCATCGAAAGAGCCTCCCTACATGTGCGAGAAGTGAATGTCATTCCCACGGTTCCAATTGCCCATACGAAAATTTTAAGCTCAACTCCTGCCAAATATCTCATCACACGTGTTCCCGGCGGGAACACTTCAACATAAACTAGACAACGCTTTCATTGGATAAATACCTAAGAGAATTATCTTAGGGTTGGTGAAAAATAATGCTTTTAATGGATCCTATATGGAAAATCCATTTTTCTTCCAACATTTCAATGTGAATCATCTTGTGCTGTCAGTGGACGGACGAAACATCCCGAGTCAGTCCTGATTATGATAGAAAACTAAATGCTCGAAATAATCTATCTCTGTTAACTACAACGAGATGATATCTGGATGATGCGGGTCTGTGGATTCACTATCATTCTTATCCCAACGGAACAGCATTACGCGGATTTGACCTCTCAGCAGACTTGGCAGGTAGCAGTGACTATTTTCAACTATCGGAGCTTGGGACAGTGCATATAGATGTGCAATTCAAAGTGCTACTGGAACACACAGTGAATGTGATTGTGTATGCAGAGTTTCAGAAGATCCTCGAAATAGACAATAGCAGAAATATTTTAATGGCTTAAAAAATGAACTCTGTACGAATTAGCTCGTTATTAAGTTCCCATCCCGAAACGAAAGATAAATTTGGTGTTGTTTATCCATATGATAAACTTCCAGTAAGAGCTTTACATCAGGCCTATGTTGTAAAACTTAGATGAACATATAAAACCAGGTTCGCATTGAGTGGCCATTTATTTTCACCCCCATATGTCGAGTGTTTTTTTAACTTCTATTTTTTGACTTCTATGCTAATCCAATAAATGTTCGATCAGACGTTTTATTTGGGCTTATGCAAAACATCTCAGAGAAAATCGTATGGTTCTTCAAGGGCCTTATTCTGAAACATGTGGTGCTTATTGTATATATTTTTTATTATTAATAGCTCGTGGTTTTTCTTATAACGAATTTCTCAATATGTTCACAGAAAGAAAAGATGCAAATGATTTCATTTTATTCAACAGATTGAGAGACCATTTTTCTCATCAGCTTCGTGAAATTCGTAGAAATTCACCTCAAATATGTTACGCAACACAGTCGTGTAAAGCCTTACTAAGTTCACCCCAAAATGAAAAAAAGAAAGAAAACAAAGTTTTAAAAAAGGAATACGATCACTTTTACTAAATTATTGTTGTTTTTTTTTTATTTTTTGTAGGGGAATTTTGTGGTGATGATTAATTTTTGTAGAAAAAAAGAATCATTCTTTGGGAATGAGTTTAATCATTCTAGTCAATTTCTTCTCTAAAATAAAAAGAATATACTGTATATATATTTTTTTGTTATGCAATTATTTTCTTACTGAAATTGTTTTAAATAAGAAGTTTATTTAAAGATATAAGAAAAAAATAGTGTAGGCTTTTAATCTTGTCATTCATTCGTTCATAAAATATTTTTTTACAAATGCCCGGGCTCTTGGATTAATCGTCTTTCATAAAATATAAAAACTGAAAAAAGAAAAATGTCTTTTAAAAATGTTTCAATCCATTTTTTCATTCATTTAAAACTAACTAGTCGGCTACCCGTCGCTTCGCTCCGGAAGCCTCGCTTATGTAACTGAAAACAACTTTTTATTTATTAAAAAACACACACATACAAATTACATCAAGGAAACTAAAACTAAAATAATTTTTTTTTTTAATTTAATTTTTGATGTCTATATTCTCTTAATCTACGACTGCATTTAGAACCAGAATGTAAATCATATATCTATGATATATTTTTATTTTTTATAGAGATTAGAATGTAGGCCTCGGGGTCTAATAGCTAAAACAGCAAACTTCTGAGCAGAATTCTACCTAATTGAAATAGTGCATCTTTCTTTCTTGACTCTCCTTTTTTTTATTCCTATTGATACTTTTCAGTGGTTTTCGAGTTAGAAATAGTGATGGATTTTGAGTTACAAATAGTGATTTTTCAGAATTCTACCTAATAGAAATAGTGCTTCTTTCTTTCTTGACTCTTTTTTTTTTTTTTTATTTCTATTGATACTTTTCAGTGGTTTTCGAGTTAGAAATAGTGATGGATTTTGAGTTTCAAATAGTGATTTTTCAGTATTCTACCTAATAGAAATAGTGCTTCTTTCTTTCTTGACTCTTTTTTTTTTTTTTTTTTATTCCTATTGATACTTTTCAGTGGTTTTCGAGTTAGAAATAGTGATGGATTTTGAGTTACAAATAGTGATTTTTCAGTATTCTACCTAATAGAAATAGTGATTCTTTTTTTTTTTCTTTTCTTTTTTATACAATTCAAATTGATACTTTTCAGTGGTTTTTGAGTCACAAATAGTGAAAATTATCTACTAATCTAGGCCATCAGATTGTTCGATATAGATATTTGAAGAAGAGATGTTCAGATGGACGTTGATTGATATAGATGATAAATGAAGATCATAGCTTGTATACGAAATTCTTCGCGACAAATTCATTGTGACTATTCTTTAGAGTGAAGATAACCATATTCTGTTGAATTGTGACTCAAAGACATAAAGTTGTACGTGAGTGAAGATAACGTTTTCCAAATATATGGCAACTTTATTTAGAGTTTGCCCTTGAGCTTTATTGATAAACATCGCATAAGAAGGTCTGATCGGAAATTGTTTTCTTGTGAAAGTGAATGGAAGTAGATTATCGCATGGTTGCGTAGACATCCTATGGATGAAAACAGAATCTCCTTTGTGAGTTCCTGTTATAATTTCGGTTTCTCAGAGATCATTATCGAATGAACGGCATTTAAGTTGAGTTCCATTGCAGTATGCAAACATGGGATTGATGTTTCGCAACAATATTATTGGAGATCCACTCTTCAATGACAAACGATGTTGAGGAATACCGCTGAGATTCAATTCATTCAGATATTCGAACAGATAGAGATGTTCGTGTGCTGGATTATCAGAAGTATCAATTTTATTCGCACTTGTATGCTCTGTAGTCTCTCCTTGTATTCTTAGACTTATCATTCGATTGATGTTATCGACACTCTCGTTCATCTTGGTTGAAGAGCCGCAAATTTATCGTTAGTTTTTTGACTTTGATGTGATCCTAGCTTTTTGAGTTACAAATAGTGATTTTTCAGTAATCTATCTAATAGAAATAGTGCTTCTTTCTTTCTTGACTCTCTTTTTCTTTCCAATTGATACTTTTGAGTGGTGCTTGAGTTACAAATAATGATGGTTTTTGAGTTACAAATAAAGATTTTTCAGTATTCTAGTTAATAGAAATACTGCCTCTTTCTTTCTTGACTCTTTTTTTCATTCCAATTGATACTTTTCAGTGGTTTTTAAATTACAAATAGTGATTTCTCAGTATTCTACCTAATGAAGTACTGCTTCTTTCTTTTTTGACTTTCTTTTTTATTACAATTGTTACTTTTCAGTCAAAGTCAGTTCAGTTTTGACAGATAAGTCAAAAAAACAATTTGAAGACAGTTGTAGTTCCCATGGCCTAATGGATAAGGCGTCTGACTTCAGATCAGAAGGTTGCAGGTTCGATTCCTGTCGCGGATGTTTTATCGTAAAAATTATTTCTATTTTCCATTCTCACAGAAAATTGCGCCGGACAGACAGACACACAGACAGACAGACAGAGAAATAAAAGATTTTAGTAATATAGATTGTTACTTTTCAGTCAAAGTCAGTTCAGTTTTGACAGATAAGTCAAAAAAGGAATATGAAGAGAGTTGTAGTTCCCATGGCCTAATGGGTAAGGCGTCTGACTTCAGATCAGAAGGTTGCAGGTTCGATTCCTGTCGCGGATATTTCATTGAAAAAATTCTTTCTATTTTTCATTCTCACAGAAAACTGCGCCGGACAGACAGACACACAGACAGACAGACAGAGAAATAAAAGATTTTAGTAATATAGATTGTGACAAAGCTTTAGCAAAGTTAGGGGAACCATTTGAGGATTTTTCGCTGGAAATAATCGCCTCCAAATAAACTTAAGAGACCAAATATCAATAGTGTATACCTATCTGTACCTCCACCACCAATTTCGTAGTTGTAATAATTTTATTTAGAAAGAAAATAAGAAAATACAGTTTTGACGAGAACGAACTGCCATAGTGCAGAAATTGGGACGAGTTACCATAGCTTTAGCAAAGTTATGGGAACACTTGGATGAATTTTCGCTCGAAATACTCGCCTTCAAAGAAACTAAAGACGCCAAATATCAATAGAGTATACCTATATGTATCTCCACTGCCCATTTCATAGTTGTAATAATTTTATTTAGAAAGAGAATAAAAAAAATTCTGATTTGACCAGATCGAAAGACCGTAGTGGACAAAGTGAGTGCGCCCTTTGATGATTTTTCGCTTTCAAATAAACTAATGATCCCAAATATTAATAGAGTGTATCTATCTGTGCCTCACCTTGAGGACTTTAACAGTGAAAGTCGCAGTATATAGTAAACTATGGAACAGGAGATCAGTCCCGGAAAGATATAAAAGGAATTCCTGTTATATGGCAGCCAACAGGGCGGTTAATGTATGTTCCAATTCACTCCTTCCGAAACAAGAAATCGAAACAATTAAACAACTGTACATTAAAAACAAGTTTCCAATTCATGTAATTAACAAATACATCAGAGACTTTTTTAACGCCAGAAAATACAAGAAAGTGAATATTTTAAATCCTATTCAACCATAGGACCGTATAAACGGCCATCCTAATAATCCCAGTAATGGACTTGTTGATAGTGATCTTGGTAGCAGTAATAAGATTACTCGATACACATCAATTACTTATGATGAAGATGTATATAAGAAATTAAATCCTATTCTCCGAAGATCAGGTATCGGAATAGCTCATAAGCCCACTAACATCATAGTATCCATACCTAACAGAAAGAGCACTCCTATGGACAAGAATCACTTATTGAAGAAACGGAACACCGTATATGGTATAAGATGCAAATCTATCCAGAAGAACGAAGCATGCCTCTACGTAGGGCAGACTAAAAGATTTTTGGAGACCGACTTAATGAACATGCATACACAGTAAGAACAGGAAATTTAATCTACCATACCGCTAGCCATTGCAAGGAGAAAAACCATGAATTGGACATTTAAAATCCTATCATCCTAGGGCAATTTAAGGACGAGTACCTTCGCAAATTTTATGAATCTGCAATGATTAAGACTCTTCATTCTTATAATCAGGACATATCCACAAAGAGACGTATTTTTTATTTGTCTCTTCAATTCGGGCATGAATGCCGTCAACCTCCATGTGAGTGTGTCCTCTCACAAGAAACTTATGTTCGATTTGTTGTATTGATGGCTTCAATGAAAACATTGAAAGATAACACATTATCATTTGAATATTTCTATTCTGGGAGGGGCAATTGCCACTCCAAATGATAATTTTTTCTATCTCACTCCCTAGGCTTAAAACGTATTTTATAAGACATGATCCCATTTCGTTTCCTCCACGACCAGATACAGTCTCATCCCAAATGTAGCAAGATGCACTTTTTGTGACCGCATCATAAATCGAGTAATTAAATGTCCAGAGTTTCAATGAATAAAAACTCTGTGCATTTTTAAGAAGAGGGGTAAGTAAGCATTTCTGTAAATCTACCATTAAAACTTAAGTATTGTGAACATCACAATTGTCTTTATCTTCCCTTTTAAGTTTGTATCGATTCTCTGCATCGAGAAGATGTGCATCAGAACATTTCTGTATTTCTGTTTGTTCCTTTTCATCTTTAAGTTTAATGATAAATTCATCACAGTCATCGCAAGTGTCGTTTCCAGGTTCTTTGAATGACAAATTGAACTCTGTGTTAAAAATTTCTCTATATATCCATAATGGTCTTTGGAAATGTTTTCTTGGTTGCTCGACATATTTTCTTCATAAAAAAGTCGGTAAATTTGCGAAATGTTTAGAAAACTACCTAAATATTTTCTTGTCGACTTATTTCATAGACTCAATCGATGGAAATTTATTGATGTGGTCTTTGATGCGATTTCTAGTTTCTTGGCAAATTTTGTTGCTTGGATCATGTTTTCCCCTTTGGTCAGAAGTTGTCATCCCGCTAGGTTGTCTTTTTGTCGAAGCAAATCGTATAAACGTTTGCGATTTACTCAATGTATTTAGAAAAAAAGTTCTACAAACATCAATTTTTCTATCATTCAAGGTAAAAGAATATTTGAGTGATGTCTGTCGTTTACCAGCGCGTTTTCCTGTTCTAATTCGTATCCTCTCTACTGGAAGTTCCTGGATGCAGCTACTAACAAACTGTCTCTTCTGATCAATTTTTACCTCACTGGTCCAAAATTGGGAATAAATCATTTGTCGATTATTTTCTGATACATTTTGAGTACATTTTAGACGACATCCGTTGCATGGTGATTTAATTTCCCTCTTTTAATCAGCTGTACTTGTAGCTGAAATGTATTCCTCACCAGCAGCTCTTTTTTTGGATCCGTACATTTTTTTTCCAAGTCTCTGGTTTTCTTTGTCATTTTTTTCCTTTTCCGGTTAAAACATTAGTTTCCTCCTTTTCTGTCTCTTCTTTGCTGCATTCTTCCCTTTCGGACCTGATATAATCGGGGTCCTTTTCATCATCGTTTTCAACACATTCGGATCTAACACAACACAACACAACACAATTCTTCTGCAACACAATTGAAAGGAACTACACTTTCATTTGATCCTGTTGCAAGAATTTGGACACCTTGTTGATCTATACTTTGTACGTAATCAATTGCTTGTAGTTCCATGATGTCGAAATAATGAATGGTATCTTGCAATACATCGCCTGAAAATCGAAGATAAAAATATTTTAACCAAAAATATCGATAAGTCGAGAAAGAATAATTTCGTTTTAATTGGATATTCAAAAACTCTAAAAAAATATCATTCTTTTAAATTTGAAAATGAACTTACAAACTGTATTGTTCGATGTTGTCAAATTAACTTCGTTAGTTTCTACATCCACAGTTGTACATTTATTACTTCATTACTTTACTAAATGAACAAAATACAGTCCGTTTCTGAATGGCAGACCTACCATTTCGGACGATTCTACTCCTCAAAGGGGTGATACGCTGAGATGGGTACTTTCCTAAGAATTTCTTTTGGACATTTTCGCTTTTAAGAAAAAAATAACGGAGGAGCATTTTTGCAATAGTATTTATTCTTTCCATAATTCTTTCCCGAAAAGCGCAAATAGAACCCAGCTACTAGTAAACTAACACATTAAAAAGTAAACATCCCATCTTCCTCGCCCCTATTTGGAAGAAACCGCAAGAGACCTGACGGATGCTCAAAAGCGCTGAAGGCTCTCGAATACGAAAACGGACTACATAAATTCTTTGTTACCAATTACCAACTGTTATATTCCGTAAAATTTTATTTTTGCAAAGAAGATTTTTCCAATTATTTCAGAAAAACCCTAAATAATATAAGTGAAAAGTAGCAAAACTCTTATTGGTTCTCATTTTTTAATTTTAACACAAAGTTCCTGTATTTACAATAATAAAATACAAAGCTTACCACCCGCTTCTGACAAATTTGAGGTTAAGTTATCAATTGTCAGAGTATTTTTCATTTCCTCTGCATTCAATCGCATCATCTCCATCATTTTATTTGTTCTAGACGATATTATACTGTTAAAACATAGAAACTTGTATTTATAATATGAAAAATTAGGTAAATTATCCGCAACAAATTAAACACAACTTCCACAAGACAAGTGTGACTTAATACTAAAGCGATGAAATGCGAATAGGAGATTGTATTAAGTCCTTATTCTAACCTAATAATTGGACTTAATATTTTGAAATAAATCTACTGCTTTAGAACCAAATAATATTATGGCCTTTTAATACCAAATGGCTCTATTGGTTATTGAACTTAATACGTGTTTTAGATGAATATTTCAAAAATGGGCATACATTGGATTTAATACTAAGCAGTATAGGAAAGATGTACAGAAAATATATCGAAAGACGTCAAAACCTCACTTTTGACAAAAGGTGGACTTGATACCCTTTGGCTCTGAGGTCCAGATATATATATATATTTGAATATTATATAATTCCCAAATATATGACTTAAGTCTACAAGATTGTAAAAAAAAAGAAAATAAGAATAATTGAGTTTAGATGGTTGACAAATATATGATTATTTATTACTATTGAAGGTATTCTACGAATTAATTTAATATAAAATCTTAATACTTCTATTAGTTTTATACAACAGTAGCATATAAAAAAAACCCTGAATTTTAGTCTTTTGTTTTTCATTGTTTCTTTTTTTTTCCTATTTTTTTTCTCTTTTTTGAAATTTAAATTCTAGTAAGAGAGAGAGACAGAGAGAAAAAGAAATATATAATTAATAAGAATTTCCTTTTCCTCTACTTTTTTTTAAATATTTTCAATAAGCCATTTTTTACATATTTTTTTGACAACAGATACTTTTTGATGTTCTAAAAATATATTTATATTCATATCATTTATGATTCTTTCTACATTGAAGTTTATACAGCGAAGTTTCACTTTATACGAAACTCACTTATACGAAACATTCAATTATACGAAGAATTTCTCATTCCCCGGCGAAACCCCCATAAGTATTTAATTATCCACTTATACGATATTCAGTTATACGAATTATTCAGTTATACAAAGGGAAGTTTGGTCCCTTTTTCTAAGTTTTATTCAGTTCTACGATTTTTTTTTTCCATATGAAGAGACGAAATCAGCGAAGTGTTTCCCGTTCGCTTAACGTCAGTCGTTTTATTGAACTTGCATAAGTCGTTTCTGTTCATATCTACCACGTGAAAAGTATCTACTTATCGATCTCAATGAGCCAATAAAAAAAGTAGGACAAAATGAAAATACTGAAAGAGGTGGCAAATAGCAAAAAGGCTTCCAATTCCTTTATCAACCCTTGCAACGATCGTCAAAAAGAGAGGAAATTGAAGCCAACTTCATGAGGGCTGGACTAAGCAGCACCAAAAGATCGCGAGCGCAAGGTGGCCAGTTCAAGGATATGGAAAAAGCTCTGGTTCCAACAAAATCGAGCGGATCAAATTCCCATTAGTGGGCCTATGCTGCAAGAAAAGGCAAATGAAATGTCACTGGAGATTTCAAGGCGTCAATAGGATGGCTTCAAAATTTTAAAGCTAGGCATGGTAGAACTGGTCGGACTGTATGCGGCGAATCTGCAAGCGTTGATGTCACGTCGGTTGAACATTGGAAAAAATATGTCTTACCGACCAATATTAAAGACTACGCCCTGTGTGACATTTATAACACCGATGAGACTGGCCTGTTTTTCAACTTGTTGCCTTCCAAAACTCTTGCTGAGAAGAATGACCCCTGTTTCGGTGGCAAAAAATGTAAGCAAAGAATAACCGTACTTCTAACAATTAACGGATCTGACCAATTGCGACCTCTTCTTATTGGTCACAGTGTTTCAAAGGCGTTCGAACTTTCCCTGTAGACTATGATTCTAACACGAAGGCAGGGATGCAAAATATTTGAAAAATATCTTCAAAAGTTGAACACTAAAATGGATAAGGAAAAAAGAAAAATCCTTCTGTTAATGGACCATTGCGCTGCCCACCCCCGCCAGAAATCCGCTTGAAAAATGTTCAAATTGAATTCTTTCCTGCCAATTGTACAAGTTATCTTCAGCCACTTGATCTAGGCATCATTGCCACCATGAAAGTGTACTATCGGAAGCACCTCTTGAAGCCCATCATATCCCTCTTGGAATCCGGAAAAAAAGAAAACAAGATCGATGTTCTTAAGATAAGCTTTAAACACAATAAACTATATAGACCTACATAAAGTGAAATCAATTTAATGAATATGGAAAGCTGTTCTTTTTTAAGTCTTGTTGAAATCTTCATTTATGTACAACCATTATTAAATTGATT
>JAFIDM010000003.1:160405-200062 GCA_023159025.1 Thereuonema tuberculata | reverse complement strand
ACTCTGGGCCGCACAACTCAATCCATCACCGGGAGAAGGCAACCAGGACCGTCCCGAGACAGGAAGGCTCCGAGGAAGACTACTCTGGGCCGCACAACTCAATCCATCACCGGGAGAAGGCAACCAGGACCGTCCCGAGACAGGAAGGCTCCGAGGAAGACTACTCTGGGCCGCACAACTCGATTCAAGTACCGGGAGAGTTTGAAGAGGACCGTCCAGTTACGGAAGGCTACGAAAGAGGAACTTCTAGTTAGCCAGAACCAGAGGGAGCCATCAAATCGTTAATTTGAGATCTGTAGTTATCGTATTTTCTTTTGTTGAATAAATTCTCTGATTTTTATTTATTCTGCTCTAGTCGCATTTTATCCCCCAGCGCCACCGAACCTGTACAAAAGTTCGGTAGCAATATTTCTAACTTTTCCTGTAACCGTTGCTTAAAGTGAAAGAAGTTTTAGTAAAATGAAAATTTTTAAAAATTACTTTAGAAGCACCTTGGGGTAGGATAGAATTTCAAATTTCAGTATTATTTCAATTGAACACAAGAGAATCGTTTATTTTCTATGAAGACATCATCAAAATATGTGCTGCAAAAAAAAAAAAAACACCTCGCAACTTGAATCTTTGAAAGACTTGCATAATTCATTCATTAGACTCATTTTCATAATAAGCAGCTATTGTTGAAAATAATAAATTATAAAGAATGTCCTTCAATGTATTGGATTGAAAAAAGTTCGTTCGGTTTTTATGTAAAAATAAAAAAATACATTTTTCATTTTCATCTATACTTTTATTGAATAACATCGTTTGTTCCACTACCTTCTGCCATCTTTCATAATTCCATCTTTCCACAATTAATGCACGATAAGGATTCTGGTATCAGAGAAATGTTGCTGCAACACACGCTGTACCTGACATCCAACGAGGGGTGGTGCACCATCCTGCATGAAGATGGTCGAATCCTCTTTGCTGCAGTTGTGGAATCACAAAGTTCTTTAGCATATCGGAATACCGTGCAGCATTGACGGAACAGGTCACTGGTCCACTGCGGTGAGTTTCCTCGTAAAAATAAGGACCGATGATAAACGATGATGTAAGGCAGCATCACACTGTGACTTTCAGCAAGTGGATAGGCATCCAAATGTGGATTAGTCGCAGCTGAAATGAGGCAGTTGTGGGTGTGAATATCACCGTTCAAATAAAAGCGTGCTTCGTCACTCCATAAAATCCGCCACAGCCATGCTTCATCCACTTCCATGCACGCTAAGAATCTTAATGCAAACTCAATGCGAGTCGCATCGCCAGGGCGCTATTCTTGAACAGGACAGATTATATAGGAGTAAAACTTCAAAGTCTGATAAAGGCTTTTCCGCACCGTTGAGTATGGGCTATCCATTTGCCGGTATATTACCCGTGCACTGCTGGTATCCTGCACATTTGTCATCTCCTGTTCCACAAACTTCTTCAACTTGTTGGTGACTGATAGCTTTGCGTCCCCGGCCTGGTTGAGTTTCAGTAGTTTCAAAGCGTTGAATATTTTTCATTGATTTGCTATGCTCATCGGTCCTCTTCGTAGCGTTTTCAATCGCCGAAATTCCCGAAGGGCAGCATTGGCATTCTCATCCCGCTGATATTACAGCTACACTAACAAAGCACAGTCACTTAAGGTAAGACCCATCGAAAGGCAGGGATGTGAATTCTCCAAGCCTTTCTTTTTATCATGATCGCTCTACACGTAACGCGGTTATGCAAATTTGTGTGTCAATAGCGCCACATTTTCTTCTATTGGCGACTTTTGGTATTAATTTTTTTGTTTTAGAAATCGAAACCGCATGTTCCACTTTGTATGTCCATCGAATGTTGTTACGATTCGTCCAATACATTCCTCGCTAGAGGGCTCTGAACACGTCACGTTATTTTATGCCCGCCCAGTATGTCCCCAAATATGTGCTTGTATCTTGATTATTTGACCTTTCTAAATACAACTTGTTACCTCAGTTTTTGTTATCTTTTAAGCCTTAACCCATTGTGAGTAAAAGGCGATTGCTCAGTTATTATATAAAGACTATATATATCCATTGAGGATTTTCATTGTATAGAGTCTAGAATATTGAATTTTATGATGAAACCAACTACAGTCTGTCAAATTAGAGAAGAACCACCAATCGGAGAGAAGCGGTTAGTGAATCAGTTCCTAAGCTCCGCTTTCCTTCCTGAGATTTGTTAGACATGGCGTAGGTTTGAGATTGTCGGTTGGATTCGGAAACTAAACGTCAAAATAGAAATGCCAGGGAAAAAGTATTGTTACAAAACAATCCACAACCAAGCACGGCAGATTATAAACAATGTGTACGTGCACTTCAAGACTTCTGCAGATTAAGAAAATAAAACAAAACTCTGAAAAACTACTGCTGGTGCCACAGGCGGAGGAATTTCAACTGTCGGCGGCAATATAATTTTATATTTCATTTAAAATAAACAATTCTTTTCATAATTTCACTTCAATACATTGAGCTCATAAAACATCCTAAGTAATAAATTAACAATTTCATTTAATATAAAGAATCAAAAATGAATGAAAACACGATAGGGATAGTGATTAGTAAACCAATCACAGTGCTTCGCAACGGTTTCTCAGTAACCTTTACTTTAGAATAGACTGCGCCTAGGTAGTCTAGAAAATGCACGCACGAGTCTCTTTGCGATCCCGTGCTATCTTACCCACCTCTATTTATATGGAATAATCGTCATTCTTAACTCAAACTTTGTTAATACACTGAATTCCTTATAATGATTTAAGGGACGATGCCCTCTAGGGGACAGCAGGGAAACTACAGGAGAAGAAACTTGCAATCGCTAAGCAAAATACCAATTTTTCCCGCCATTTCCTCTGAAAATGGGCGTGGTCCATTTTTCTCTCATTTGACGGACTTTAAGTTTAGATAAATCTACGCCATTTTGTTTGCTTGTTAATGTCATTATTGTTGTTTAATACAAATGAGCATCAGCCCCGCCTCATCGTTTGGAGAGGCATTGTCATTGGTCGAATACTGTGATGTAAGCCAAACTTATTTATAGCTCCAATGAGAGAAAAATAATTAATTAAGCTTTAGGGATTGGATGTAAGTATTGCTGTTTTGTGTTTTTGGAAAAAGCATTTTTTTTTGTTTGTTTCAAAGATGGATGGCCTGTTTTCTTCCATCGCCCTCGATCTCAAAAAGGCTTGACTGTGTTCTCCTACGCATGCAATTTACCCCTGGCTTTGAATATTTGAGTCGATTGGAAGATTCTAACAATTTTTACAATCTCAGAAGATTGCAAGATACCGAAACGGAGAGGAGAGGCAACGGTGTTGCTCTCTGACCGACAAGGACCCAAATAAAACCCCAGGGTGACCCCGGATGACTGTGAGAGTGCGTTAGAGCCGGTGACCGACAGATAAAAGGACCTCTGCATCACTACGGGTAAGAAGAATCCAGCTTCACCGAAAAAGAGGAACCAGACTCGGAAAAATATCCATGATATGCCCCCATGAAGCAACCGACGGGACCAGCGTTACATTGCCGAGAGCCGAAAACGACTTTTCGTCCAACCGTAGAAAGATTTCGCCGACGGATTTCTCCCGATCCCCGCTTCACCGCCTGCTTCAGCCCGTAACGACGTTCCCATGCATCGCTCAGGTACGCAATGCTCTGATAGTTCTTCGAAGTGCAGTGTCTGTGTAGGAGATTTCCTGAGGGCTGTTCTTCTGGAACGACGGAACCAGTTGAGGATTCTCTGTAAGAACTTCGAACTGTAAGTAAACTATTTTCTTGTTGATATCTAGAGAAACTGAAATAAAATTTCGTCTTCTGGATTTCAACTCATTAGTTGATCATGAAGAACCTTCTCGTAAACTGTTGCTTATTCTGTAGAATCGAACTTTGAGTTGTTTTTTTTTTTGTTATTGAACTTCAGAAAAGTCATCTTTCCGTAGAAGATTTTCTTGTAATATAATTTATCATTGTTTAATAACAGTTAGCCTCACTTGTCTTATTTAAAAGAAAACTTTATGAAGTTTTTACATTTAAAAATTTGAATATGTTTAACTGTATTCATGTTTATACTCACGTATAAGTTTGTGTTGGTTATTAAGAAAAAGTAAGTATCAGAGGACTTTTATTCTACCGGCTGTGAAATAGAGCCACAGGAATCGAGTCTTCCCTTGAATTTTGTTCGTAACTCTACTTGAGCCGTTTGTTTGTTTTGATGATTTGATAGTAAGTGTCTCCTTGTTTATTTCTTTTTAGATAAAAATTAAATCAGCCACCGAACTTGA
Organism: Thereuonema tuberculata; assembly: GCA_023159025.1. Lineage (NCBI taxonomy): Eukaryota > Metazoa > Arthropoda > Chilopoda > Scutigeromorpha > Scutigeridae > Thereuonema > Thereuonema tuberculata. Next base: position 195,747 of record JAFIDM010000003.1, on the reverse strand, counting down.
TTAAAAAATGAAAAAATACTTACATTTAAAAAGCTCCCTACTAGTGGCGTCCAAATCGACATCGGAGGGGACATTGTTGACGGAGGGGACTCCTCCCCATCCCCGTATCATTTGCTTGAAATTCTCGGCTAATAATGTTCGATCTAAACCAGGGCCGGACTTAAATACCCAGGGCCCTAGGCACTTGTTATTTGCGGCCCTCCCCCCATCCCGAAAATCTACAACCAAAAGAAGAAAAAAACGGAATCTCCAATTCAATAACCAAAAATAAAAAAGTGAAAAAAAATACGGCGGGGCCTCTCGGCTGGCTGGGGCCCCTAGGCCCGAGCCTTCTAGGCCTAGGCGGAAATTCGGCCCTGATCTAAACTGTTATTTATAGTATGATGTATCTTACAGTAATCAACCATTTGCTTTTTGTTGAACGAGTTATCTTCATATTTGATTTACGATTTGTGGCAAGAGAACATTCTTCTTCTTCCTCTCTATTTCTTTAGAATTACAAATAAGAACTAAATGAAACATTTCGTATTCAAACATATCCCACTCTTTGGAAAATTGCCCACGTGATACCTATCTTCAAAGGAAAAAACACGGATAACCCCTACAAATTTGATAATTATAGACCCATATCTATACTGTCGAACATCTCAAAAATTTTTGAAAGTTATCTCCATAAGAAAATATATAATTATATCAAAAACAAGAACATACTAAATAATAATCAATATGCTTATCAACCTAATAAAAGTACTGAATTATTATTAAATAATTTCAGTGAAGACATAAATAGTAAATTAAATGAAGGAAAAATTATATATATTGCTTTTATCGATTTCAGAAAAGCTTTCGATAGCATAAATCAGAGTCTGTTATGAATTAAACTAAATAAAATGGGAATAAGAGGAAAAATAAACGAATTATTAAAAAATTATTTAGAAAATAGAAAAATTAAAATAAAAATAAAAAATTATATAAGTAAACTATACAATGTTAAATCTGGAGTTCCACAGGGGTCTAACTTGGGACCTTTATTATTTAATATATATATGGATTCATTAAGTAATTGCGTGAGCCTTTCAAATATTTACATATATGCTGATGATGTCCTTGTTTTGGCGGAAGATACAGAACAATCAAATGCGTATAATAAATTGCAAATAGATTTAAATAATGTAAACAAATGGGCAGTACAAAACCATATGACTATAAATATTAAAAAACAAAAATCATGATAATGAAAAATAAAAATAAAATTATTAATAAAAAACCATACCATATGTTACATAATATAACATGTAAAAATATTGACAATATATGTTTGGAGATGACTGATATATGTCCAATAAATAATTACCAATGCAATTGTGAAAAAATTGAATACATAACTCAACAAAAATATTTGGGAATTTTTATTGACGAGAAATTTTCATGGAATGAACATTACCAATATGTCATAAAAAAATTAAATACGTTAACATATTTATTCCACAATTTGAAGGAAATAACTCCTTTTAGACAAAAGTTAATTGTTTTTAAATCTTATATAGATTCAATTTTAAACTATGGCCTAAATTGCTGGATTTTCATAAATAAGAAGCAAACTGAAAATATAAACAGAATATTATTCAAAATATTAGATAAAGTTTTTATTAATTTCAAAAACAAAAGAATAGATGAAAAAAATAGTATTAGAAAAAGATTTAAAATACTAACAATAGAAGAAAAATTTATTTATAATGTAATAATAAAAAATTTCTTTGATATAAAAAATGAAAGAAATAGAAGCAAGGAAGAAAAAAAAACGAGAAATAATTGGCTGTACTCCTTAAATAACTATAAGATTAAAAACAATTATGGATATCGTTTGAAAAGCCATATTATTTACAAATTATTCAAACAAATTAAGTGAAAAAATTATGAATCTCAAAAAATTAAGGAAATAAAAGAAAAATTAATTTCCGATGTAATTGAAAATAAGATAAAATTATAATAGTTATTAGTTTAAACAATTATTTAATTTAAATAGATGGTAATATAGTAATATTACATTAACATTTTACTACTATAATTACTTAATTTATTTTAAAAACTAGAGTCAATAAATAGCTTTTAGTACTAATTATTGACAATATTTCTAGTTTTGATTTGGTGTTAAGTTTATCATATCACTAATCAAATGTTTAATTTTTATTAATATACTTTTTTATGTGGGCCCGGTAGCCGAGTCGGTAAGGGCGCTTGGCTGCGGGTTGGAGGTGGCGGGTTCGTTTCCCGGCCTCGGCGGAGGATGGGAATTTTTCCACGCTTCTTTCTCCTCCAAACGGGCCCTTGGGTCTACCCAGCCCTCTATAGAATGGGTACCGGGTTTCTTTCCCGGGAGTTAAAGGCGGGCGAGCGACGGGCCGACCCCCCCGTCCTCAACTTTGTCCCGTAGGTTCGGAACACTGGAGCCTACCCTCCAGCTGCATTGCACGGTCCTCTGGGCCTGATCGCAACTTTTAACTTTAACTATACTTTTTTATACTTATTCTTTCTCTCTTATACTTAATTTAAATAATCCTATATGAATCTTATTAAACTTATTATTAACTTTTGTATTTTAGGATACTTATATTAATTATCAGACCTATACTACAGATGTGCATTTCTTTTTAAGCACACCTAATAGGAATGATAAACATTAAAAAAAAAAAAAAAAAAATTAACAACTAAACATTATTGTATTCAATAACATTGTTATTAATAATGATAACAATTATCACATTATTAATAATGATGCTTGGTAAATAACAAAATTAACATTTCTCACATTTCATGCTAATTAACATCATTAATATTTAAAACTTATTTTTTTATAAATTCTTTAACCTATCCAAGTGATGCACTATTCATTTTAAGAAACTTATCCTTATTAATACAATTTTTGCAATTGAGGAAATATGATTCAATCTGAAGTGGTAAATTTTCCTCAGATAAACATATGATAAAATCAATAGACGATTCACTCGCGCACATGATTGAATAAGTTAGACATAAACAACAAAAGACATATCTAATGGGTTTTTAATAACAGATAATCAATTAATAAAATCAAAAGGTTATTAATAACTAGAGTACACACACATATGAATAAAGCGTAATGAACTCATTGAGGAATAAATATTTCAAAATGTGTTTGCAGAGCTGTTAAATATTAATAAAATTATGTAGAATTAAAAACATTGATAAGCTACAGTCAAATAAACTTCAGCTATCATCCTATTAATAGGCAAAAATTGTCCGGATATTTGTAAATTTGTAAGCAGAGTCGGAGAAATAACCAATCACAGCGCAGCGTTGGAACACGTCAGGCGTGACGTTACGCCCATATTTAAACATGGCGTCTCTAATATTCGTCCAATATTCAATTATTATCAGCGTATTCAGATTTTCTTTCCCACATAAATGAAGTTTATATGAAATGCATGAAGTTCATGCGTCAAAATTTATCAGAGAGTTTGTAAAATCTCGGTTTTTACATAATTTCGGCTGTATAGCCGCTCACACACTTCTCAACGAAGTAGGGGAACACGTGCCGTCATTGCTGCCCAGACAGGATTATTGGTATTGGATGTTGCACATTCGTTATTGTTATTGTTGAAACTGGTAATTCAATTTTTATTTTATTTTGTTTTAACAAAATTTGGCTTACAGTTAGTCATTCAAATTACCGTATTGTCTGGCGTATAAGACGACCCTCAATTTTTCCAATTAAAATATAGAGTTTGGGATATACTCGCCGTATAAGACTACCCCTCTTCCAACGCACACTAAATAAAAATTAAAAAACATCAGATTTGATTTCAATATGGTAATTTTAATTCAAATGCTTATGATGTGTAGATACTTAACAGGAAAACAATCACTTATAAACATAACGTTGTTTGTCATCAAACATGTAAACATAAAACAGTGCAAGTGGATTAAACTTTTCCTTTAAAAGAGTTGTACCTTACCTGCGATTGGCTGGTTGTTGTATACTACGCCTGCTAGGACTGGTCAGCTCTCCCTGTCTCCAAGTAACTGTAGTTTTGTTTATTCAGATGCATTATTTTAATGCTACATTTTTTTAGAATTTCACTAAAATCATAGTATTTTTTAACTGTAGCCTTGTTTATTCTAGCCTTGTTTGTCCCGCTCTATATCTTTTTTCCATACCCCAGGCGTCCCGGACGCCTGCAGCTTGCTCCGTCCTTCACTTACACCTTCCCGGTGAGGCGCCCCCTCATCTCGTCATCGGGACCGCGTCACTTCTTTCCACGAAGAGTGGATTTTCTTCTACCGTACTTGTACAGCGCCGTCCTTGCTGCTCCTTTCATATGGTTGCCGCATACGGCGGGGATGCGGCCGCGGCCGTTTTTGAGCTCCTCCCATCATATGCGGCTACCGCAGATTCTCCAGTCCGGCTCGGAAGTTTCTGTACCCGGCGTAAAAGACGACCCCGACTTTTGAGAAGATTTTCCTGGTTTAAAAAGTCGTCTTATACGCCGAACAATACGGTATATGTGGGCTGTTGCGGAAGTCATCATTTTTAAAAAATTAGCTTAAGAACATCTTTTTTAATCTTGTGTTTTTCAAAAAATTCAGGGTATTTCAAAAATGTGGCATTTATTTTACTTCCGTTAATATAGCCTCAATTTCGACGAATCTATTCTTTTAGGGCAGCAGGTTGCCATTATGTTTCATAATGAGAAACCGCAGCGCTGGCTACTACGAAAGTGGTAAATCAATTTTTAATTTCTTTTTATTTTAACAATATTATAATAATAATTTAACAAATAAGCCAATATTCAAATTACATGTGGGCTGTTATGGAAGTCATGGGTTCTAAAAAAATTAGCTTAAAACATCTTTTTCAATCTTGTGTTTTTCAAAAATGTGGAATTTGTTTTACTTCCGTGAATATTTCACGGCTCGCAACTAGTATATAATAATAAAAAAAAATGAGAAATATAATGTTATTTAGATTTTCCTATTTTTAATGAATCATTGTTTATATCTAATCAGTGATACAAAGCAAGAATTACATCTAAAAATAAATTATTTGTTACGATAAACTATTGCTGTGTTGAAAAGAACTGAATCACGAGATTAGATAACTTGTTTTTAGAAAAAAAATATTTCATATCTGATTTGATATGATCCTGTATTACGTAATCACTTCTGGATCAATCGATACCAAATGGTCCAGTAGGAGTAGTTCAAAACATGTATAATTTTTATTTTAATTGACTGCCTTTAAAAATGGCGTCTATTTTTGTCTTATGGCTTCCGTCATTTTTGGCTTTTGCAGACAGTTGCGGGAAATTTGATTATAACATTTTGTAATATTGATGTATGGTCGAAAGGACAGAGACTAACGCCGGGGTTTAGTCTAAAGCACACACACTTTATTTACAACTGTTTACAGGTATTGTTGTTTTTGTTAACGAGAACCTTCAGTGCTTCTGCGCATGCGATTTCCAGATCTCCTTCGATTTCATCAAAATAGTGGTGAGGAGAAATAAAGAGTGGATGTTTACTTTTTATAGTGTTAGTTTACTAGTAGCTGCTTTCTTTTTGCGGTTTTGGGGAAAGAATTATGGAAAGAATAAATACTATTGCAAAAATGCTCCTCCGTTATTTTTTTCTTAAAAGCGAAAATGTCCAAAAGAATTTCTTAGGAAAGTGTCCATCTCAGCGTGTCACCCCTCTGCGGAGTAAAATTGTCTGCCAGTTGTGATTCTGGCTTTCGAAAACGAACAGTATATACATAGATCGGACTGGATTCCGAGAATCAAAGATAGAGCTTTCTGTCTGGTCCGTCACTCGGCGAGAGCTAGCGGCGAAGGTCTCTGTGCGGTCCGTCTCACTTGGGGAGAGAGCTGGACGCAGCTGATTGATCCCCCGATTCAGCCAATCACAGGACAGATTAACTGACCAATCGGAAGACTTTTCAACCTCGCATGAATATTGTCTCTGCACAGTGGACGATAGGCTGGAGTGGCTGCACGAGGAGGATGTGGATACGTCTAATGACTGTCTTCCTATACTACCAAAAGACATAGACGTCATGTGTCCAATCATTACAATAGAGGAAGCACATGAATGCCCATGGAGTGAGTGAAGAATTAGGGAAGGTGGTGTCGCAGCCTATTTTTGTACTTAAATTACTAAATTTAATTAAATTCATTATAATGCACCTTAAACATAGTATCATTTTTCTCCTCTTCTTTCACACAAAACATATTTTTCATAGAAGACATCAGTAACGCTTTAGGTATTTACAGTCCGCCAAACCAGAGAACGACCGTGGCTACTAGATGTCGCAATAGTAGAATTTGAATCGATTGTATATGTCTGTGTTTATGGCGGGAAAGTGAACATTTCGGGAGTTTGAAGTTTACGGAAAAAAGACGATATTTATTTTCTTGAACTATTCTGATTGAATAGAAACAGCGCTGTCCCCGATTACCAGCACAAATATCAAAAATAGCTCAGTGAATTTGTGTTTTGTTTAGTTATGTGCGTTCTTTGTTTTATTTTACTGTAAAAATGTACTAACGCACGTTAAACTTTTGTCTATTCTGATTTCTCATCAAATATAATTTCAAAAATTTATTTTTATTCATTCGTTCGTTTCAATCGTTCAAAATCAGTCTCCTACTTTTCCCAATTGGTTTTTTTGACGAAATTGCATCCCTGAGATCGACAACACGAAGACGAAGATGGGATTCTTTTCTCACGTCTCGTCTTTTACTCACGGCACTGGGATCGAAAACAATTTCTCTGATGTGTCATAAGTAAGCATGTCATAAGGCCTTTTCGAAATAAGAAGTAACGTTAGCAATAACTTTCGTTGTTTTGCTTCCAACGGTTTTCTGTGTCGGAGAGTCGCCATTTTTAATCTTCTCTCTCTTAGTCCTGGAATGATTAAGAGATCATAGGTCTCGTTCAAGGTCAAAGTCATCCTCTGGTTTGGCCAACTGTAGTGGTTTGAATCAAAATACATGAACACATCAAATAAATTAAATTATTTAAAAATTATAGGGGAAATCTCACGTGAGGGGGAGGGGGGGTCCCATCATATCTCACCAAAGGAAAGGGGGGGGGGTCGAAATTTAAAAAAAAAAAAAAAAATCACGTAATTAATGGAAGCCGCCAAACCTTGGAACATTCTGATGAAAACAAACAAACAAAAGCAAAAACTGTTTTTCCTAAAGAGCCTGATAAAGCTGCTTTGAATCCATCCTATACAAATGTTGTTGAAGATAGATCAAATGAAGACTATTTTGTTGAAGATTAAAATTTCATCCAGAATCAATAAAATTCAGCTGCGAATTGAAACTCAACCGAGACTTAGTTGTTATTTTGATCACCAGAGGGCCATTGAATCCAAACCCATCAGAAGCCGAGTAGCTGCAGCCGAGGAAGCATCAAGGGGATGGACGGGTTCCTTTATACCATCATTCATTTATGTCACGAAAATCCTAGAACTTCTTTAATCCTTGCTTTAGGAACACTGGTTTTATCCTATTACTTCCGTGAAGTTGTCAAGGTAGTATACATAATCAATTTAGAAATTTTTTTATTATTATTTCTAATTTCAGTTTTTCTTTTGATAATTTACACCGGAGGAACGCTGCCTTTTGATAGAATTGAACCTTTTAATTAAAAATAGAAATCAGTAAAATTAAATAATAAATAAAATAATAATGAATTACAACCAACGAAAACCTACCATTTATCGCAAGGTGGTTGTAAAACTCAAAACCGCTTTAACTAAAAACTTTGTTTCATATATTTTTTTTTTTTAAATAAAAAGTAACAAAATAGATTGCATATTATAGATTTCGTATTTAGATGATATTGAAAAGAAACTCCTCAGTATTTCCTAACGTTGAAATCGAGGATTTTTTACCTTTTCTTGTTTCAGTTTGTGATTGAGTCGTTTGAGGGCGCCACCGTCTAAGGATGAATCCAATATAAGAGATCAAATTTCAAGTAATAGAATATTAGGCAAAATTTTTACATTTGAACTCTGTAGGTCAAAGTAGAAATTCTCATGAGAAGTTGATTTCATTGGGAAGCACTTTTTTTTAAATTTTAATTGCATATATCAAACTTTTTTTTTTTTAACAAAAAGTTAATATTAAAAATAAATAGAAACAAAAATTCAGCAAAGGTAAAAAAAGTACATAACAAAAAGTGCAACAAATATTTTATTTATATTTGTCTTTTTTATTATAAAAATAAGTATTTACAGATTGATCAAAGAATAGCGTCGTTAGGTTGTTTTGTTTTTTTTTCTGTTATAAGACATTGGAGCTTATTTCTTCCCATCGTCCTCTTTTTTTTTCCTTCAGGAAATTCCAAAGGTTAGACGTGATTTTAATGCTTTAAATGATAACATTTAAAAAGTCGTAAAAGTTTTTTGCCTGTTTTGTATTTATCTTTTGGCGTTTTCTCTTAAAAAAAAATGAAAGAAATAAGTCTCTTCATAGGGAAATATTTGTAGAGGCTCCAATTGAAAGCAAATGGGTCTACCTAAGAACTGAATAGACAACTTTGAATTAAATGTTAAATTTTTTTTTTTTTTTTTTTGAAAAAAATAAAAAGACGAAGAAGATCCAAATGACACTAGGGATGTATAGACTCCCATGAATTGCAGTATAAGGATAAAATGTTAGTCCAATTTTCAGCTACCTTTAACTCCAACAGAGAAGAAACCCTTTCTTAGAAGCATTTGGAGGCCTGAAATTCTTTGTAAATGAAGCCATTTTAGAATTTGTACTGTAACCTACATTCTCACCATCATAGATGCAACGCCATGCTTCCATCCGACCAGCGAACGATTCTTGCATTACTTTCCTTAGCTGGCATTCCTTCATTGTTATCGTAGCCCCAACGCCATCGAATGATATTTTCCGCTTTGAGTTTGAGCCTGGCTCGACCTTCTTCATCCAGAACTTCATCCTCATCAATTTCATCTTCATAAGTCAGGTGATCAAAAGGCCTTGTTTCAACACTGAGAAAATTAGGTAGTTTCACAAAATGTAACTCTCTCCCCTAATCTGCAGTAATCTTTGGAATTTCTACATCAATCCTGGTTTCAGGAATTTCTTCTGGTTGTTGATTTTCACAACCCTTTTCTATTTTCAACAGAGAAGATCTATTGGACATGTCATCATCATTTAGCCAAAGAGAAATTTATGTTTGAATAGATTTACAATTTGAAGAGGATTTTAAATTTTTATCAGTCTGTAAATGAAGAAATCCAAAGAATTAGTGAAAGTAGTTTGAATCTCATTAATGTTCTGAAATGGAATTAAAACATATGAGACTAAGACATTTCTATTCTCTCCCATGTAGTAACATTACGATGCTATTATATTACTTCTATAAAGAATTTGTCATTGCTTAAAACTTTTGGATTTATTTGAATAGATAATTAAACTTTTTGAATGAGATGATTGTGGAGATTCTTAGATTGTTCTCCATCATGAAATGAGCAATGATGAAGAAGCAAGCGGTGCAGAACATGAATACTGAACATAAAAATAGTTTTCTCATACAAAAGAAAAAGAAAATATTCAAAACATTGTTTTCATTTCAAAGGATGCTTCTCAGAAACCATGAATGATGAAAAAATGTTTTATTTCCAGTGAATTTTAACTTACTTTATACCATTTTTATGAAGCTTCAATTAGAGATATTTAGAAAATATTTGATTGAAAAGAATTTTACACAAATTCAACAAATCAGTAATTTTATGCAAACATTGTTTATACAGTAAAACTTCGTTAAGTTGTCACTCCGTTTAAGTCGTCGTTTTCCTTTGGTCCTGACAAGGTCTCATACACAATAATGTAAAATAACCCTCCTTTACCCATCACCAAATGTAATTCTACTCCGGATAACTCGTCACCCTCAAAATGGCCAAAAGCAACATTTGCATGCCATCGTGTTGTCTTTTCAGCCCTGTCCCTTCACTTTAAGAAACCCAAGCCTTTACAGGGAATTTTCGACCATGCCTGTCACTTCATTCCTTTCCTATCCCTTTGCAGGATTTGGGTTCTTGGAATCTCGCTGCTAATCATTCAAAGCACACTTCTAGCTGCGACTCTGTCGAGTGTAGACGTTTTTCTTGACCGCTCCTGAGTGTGACTTCATTTCATAGCAAGTAGCCCCGCTCTAAGGGCTATTTTTTTCTCTTGCAATTTCGTGGTTTGATTACGTTTTTAACATGCAAGGGAAACGCAAACTTACTTCGTTATCTTTTAAAGAAAAAGAGACTTAATTGCACTTTTTGAAAAATCAAATTTTCGATAATAGCTTTTGCCAAGGAACAACATATTCCCAGGACTAACTTAAACGATATTCTATCATCGAAACAAGTAATTGAAGAAGCTGACTGCAAAGACAAAAGAAAGAGAATGAGGAAATCGAAGTTTGACGAGATTGAGGAGGTTTTAGTTTGATGGCTAAAACATGCCAGATCGCAAAATGTGCCAATTTCTGCCATGATTCTCAAAGAAAAAGCCATGGAAATTGCTAAGGAGTTGAACATTGAAGATTTCGGCGGCAGCAATGGTTGGCTGGAACGTTTCAAAGACAGATATTGACTTTCTCTTAAACGATTAAAATGTGGTAACAATAATTTTTTTTTAATTTTCCACTCATTCATTTGCATGTATTAATTTCTGAAAATCTTGTTTTTCTCACCGAATCCTACAGCAATTCATGAAAATACTGTATTTCAGTGTTTTTTTTCAAAAATGCCCACTCTGCTTAAGTCGTCAAAAATGTTTGGTCCCTTGAGTGACGACTTAATGAGGTTTTACTGTATATTCAACTTGATAAGCAAAGCTTCATAAACATGATTAATTTAACAAACCCTAAGTATTATTTTCCCTCAGTAACGTACGATATTAATAAGTTTTTCTTTTTTTTTTTTATTTGTAATATCAGGTAAATGTAAATGTTGAACTTGAAAATTATTGCTTTTGATTTTAAACTACTGATTCATTTGCAAAATTAAAAACTATGGAAAGAAATTGCAGAATAATCAACACACTAAATTCCTAGAGGACTAATTATTACATTGCATTTATCCTGTATTTTAATACTGTTACAGATGTAATGACTTCTCTTTGATTCATTGTAACTTCCTACGAATTATTGGTGGAAACAGAATTCTAGACTTCACCAAAAGATCTTTTATTTTTCAAAGAAAATAAAGAATCTCTCCAGAAACATTTTGTTGGTAGGGTTTTAAAAATAACACTAGGCAACAAAATTAAACTTTTTCTCTGTATCTTTGATGAAAATAGTTGATCTTTATGTTCTCGAATGTGCTCAACATGAAAATGGCCATTAAAATGAATGTTTAGCTCTAGTTTTTTCGATATCTCAACTTAACATAATTATCGTTAAAAGCTTAATGCATGTATTTTCCTGAATGTTTCTCCTCGGAGGAATGTCTCTGATGGCGCAATCGCTTTGCCTGCAGTTTGTATTCTGTTGCTGGTGATTCTCTGATGAGTGTCCAGCAGTAATATGCCAACAGTTCTGGATTCTACAAGTTTTTTGTTAATAACATCATCTTTTCTAGGTTCATGTGATTGACGCATAGGCCATTCCTTCTGTTTGTAGTGGCATGCCCTGGCACGACTGTCCCACATACACAAAAAGCAACAGAATTTGATGTAACCCTGTTGCAAGCCAAGTAATACGGCAATGACTTTCAGATCACCGGAAATGTGCCACTTAACCTTCTCATAGTTTACTCTGCATAACAGTTGCTTCATATTGTCGTAGGTTTCCTTCACGTAGGCTGCATAACCAATTGGTGCAGATGGAAACAAGTTACCATTGTATAGAAGAACAGCCTTTAGACTTATGTTTGATAAACTATGAACAATCTCCATTCATCACTTTTATAGTCAATTTTCAGAGCTGTCATGAGACCCTCAATATCACTGCAAAATACCAAGTTATCTTGTTTGGTGAAAAACGGTAGGAAATGGTGTGGTGGCGTTCGCGGAACACACAACATTTACGGATTGGTCAAGACAATTCCACTGCTGCAATCTTGATGCCAACAGTTCTGCTTTACCTTTAGGCAATTCCAAATCTCTTACCAGATCATTCAACTCACACTGTTACTTTGTGTTGCTGTGTAGACTCCTCATTACACTGGAAATCAGGATATTTCGATGTACTCGGTTTAGAAGGCGATGGAGTAGCATTAGAGTCACTGCTCTCATCGTTAATAACTATAAGAATCAGGTGGGATGGGAACAGGTAGTCCATCTCCATGAGACACTGGACACATAGCTGATGCGTTGTTATGTTAGGATACGTCAATGCTGACTTTTTCTTCTTTAAAATACCATGTTTTAAGGGAGTTGCAAAATTAACAATCATTTACGTGGTTTAATGGTTCTCTCCCGATCATCGGAATAGCAAAGCCCATTGACGATCATTTACGATTCAACTATGAACGAAAACCTGTGGCACAAGATATGCAACATATATGAGGGTCTCTGCCCTCCCCTTCTTTGTTGCTGGGCACTGAGGATAAAAATAGGCTTCCAACACTGCATGATGTGAAGTAAGAGGGTTAGAAATGCTATGCTGTTTAATGTATATGGGATTTCCATGGCAATTTCAGGACAGGCAAAATGAATTCTTAGCACTAACTGATTCTGAACCCCTCCCCCCATATCTATGAAACTAGAGCTAATCTGAATTTTAATGGTCATTTTCGTGATAAGCATGGTCGATTTAGTAAAGATCAAATGGTTTTGTTAAAGATACATTTTCATTGTTGCCTAGTGTAATCAACACAGAAAAAAAATATTAAACTTACAGCATTTGAAATGAAGGTGATGTTATGATTGTGAATAAATATATACTCTTTGACAAAAAAATCAACGCACCAAGAAGAAATTATCCAATTGAGACAAAATTTGATATGTATAATGCACATGTACAGAAAACAAAATAATTAGAATTTCAGAACAATTGGACGATTTATTGGACAGAAAAAGCTACATAAAGTGAGTATGGCATTGGTCCACCTGTGGCCTGGATAGAAGCTGTTACCCGACGTGGCATTGATTGTTGCATTTGGTGGATGGTGTTCTGCGGGATTTCTTGCCAAATAGCCTCCAATTGGTGAGCTAAATCATTGACATTCTGGGATGGTTGCAGACGATGCTCGATCACATCTCAAATGTGCTCAATAGGAGAGAAATTTGGTGATCTGACTGGCCAAATAAGTGTCCACGAAGACAATCAATAGAGAGGTGTGCTGTGTGTGGCCTGGTGCTCTGTTGCTGAAAAGTAAGCCCAGGGTGCTGCGAAAGGATCAGCAACACGTGTCGTAGAATTTCTTCAATGAGCAGGTATAAGGGTGTCATGGAGGACTACTAAGGAGGTCCAGCTATCAAATGAAATGACACCCCAGATTGTAACTCCCTGTTGTCGGGCCGTGTGACAGTAAGAGTGGTATTCTGATGATCTCCAGACTGTCTCCTGTCGTATCTATACTGGTCGTCAGGGCTCATTTCAAACCGGGACTCATCTCTGAAGATAATTCGTCCCCAATCATCACAATTACATGTTGATCATGCCCGGCACCACTGCATTCATTCTTGATGGTGCGGTCAATGGTAGGCGGCATAATGGGCTTAGATTCTGCTCCCATATTCTTTTACTAAGGGTACGGGTGGTCACTTGAGTATTGGTCCCACGTTGGATGGTTGATACTGATGCTGTAATAGCTGCTCTGACTGTCTCTATCTCTTTATCACTTAAATCTGCCGTTCAGGACCCATTCCTGTGAGCAATGTCTAATTGCCTCCAGCTAAAATGACAAACGATTCGCCGGTTTGTCTCCAGCCTCATGTTGTCCAATGGCATGTGTTCTTTGAAACGCCGTCATATGGTTGTAGTGGCCACGAATTCGCCGGCTAGGAATTGTTACAGTCAAGGTAGAAAAACGCAATCAAAATCCACTGGAAGTTTTGTTCCTGACAGCGAGATTCGCTCTTTATATAAACCATCACAATGTTCAGTTCCAATGAGCCATAGCTCCAACTATTCATTTATTGAGTGCGAATTTTTGATCATTTGCATATTCGGTCAAAGGTTTTGCATGTGAAGTTTCATTACTATTGGATTATTTTTTTGGGGTGTGTAAATTTTTTTGTCAGAGAGTGTATATTAAGTGATTAAATGTATAGATTAAAAATGATTATTTAAGAGCATTATAATGATTTGCTTTCAAGGTTGTAAAGTAGTGTTGTGCAATTCCTGTAGATCTTTGAATTTTTAACCCAGGCAGTAATAATTGGATTGATTTTATTAATCATGATCTTAAATCTCCAAGAATACAAATGATGCCTTTGCATTCTGTTTATGGAAAACGCTGGAGAAATACTTAGACATTCGTCTTTTGATTTGAAAGCAAAACGTTTTAAAGACTACCTTAGATTACAATTTTTTTTTTAATTTACTTGTCGAGAATACTATGAATTACAATTAATACGGAAGAATATTTCTTTGGTATACAATTGACAAAATATTTTGTCTGATAATTGCTAAAAAAAAAAAAAGAATTTATATCTTTACATTTGTTTCATTATAAATTTATTGCTGCCTTCATGTTTTCCTATGATTTTTAATGTATTTTTAATGTATAATTTTTAAACAATAGATTACATAATTCAATGCATAAAATTAATGTGCGTACAACAATATAAGAAAGAAAGATAAGAATAAAACTGACAAGAGTGAGAGTATCGCAATTTCCAAAAACAGATCAGTGAACTCTCAGTCTTGTGCATTTTATTCTTATTTTTCTTTCTTAGATTAAATACTTTATTTAAAATATGTTAAGAGAGTATTTCTAATCGACATCTTATAATCTTGAATTATGAAATAATTATGAACATAAATTAATTTGCTGTTTTTTTTGTTTTTGTTTTTATGTAAAATTTGTTTAGCTGATTCTAATCCATTGGCAGTTTCTGAGTTGATGGAAAGAGATTATTTTACAAGTAATAACACTTGTTAAAATTGCTTATTTTCTTGTTTCTGTTCAGCTTACTGTAATCTTATTTTTATTTCTTTCTTTATTTTAGCAACCACTGTTAGCTTGTAACAATGGAGGATTTCAGTGTTTTTTATTGAAACATTGTCCAATCATCAGTGAGAGATTTTGGCCGGCTTTTCTATTTTTTGAATCGAGGGTTCAGACAGTCCTGGCCACATTTGTCAGATGTTATTTACCATCGATAGAATATAGAAGGCAAGTCTAAAAGTATTTCCAATTAAGATTCTATTTTGAATAGTTCAATTTAAAGGTATTCATAATAAATGCTAGGAGAGGAACAGACCTTTAATTTGATTGAAAATTTGTGGGATCTTAAACAACCAAAATGGATAACTTTCCAATCATAGACCTTAATAATGAAGACTCATTTACTAAACACTTTTGTTCCTATTAAATACTTCAGTGAATGAAATTTACTTTGAGTTTCATTTAATTTACAAATACTCAAAATATTTACTTTTCAATTTTTTTCTCTTCTCCAGAGAAACCTAAAACTTTTATATATTTTTAAACTTATTAGTTTAATTTTTATAGATTTTATCTTTGAAAAAAAAAAAATGACATAAGCCAATACTTTCTCCTGTATTATTCACAATGTGTTTATTGTAGTTATGATCAATCCTAGAAGTGGTATTTGAGGTAAAAACAGAGAAAATAATGTTTTATTAACAATTCATTCACAATCATTTAAGTTTGTTCCTCAAATTATTTGTTTCTGACATTTAAAAATTATCATAAACTTAAGAGACAATTTGTAAAATATTTAGTAATGGCACCATTACTTAAAATTCTGTCTGTTGTTTAGCCTGTTAGATGAAATCCATTATAGTTAGCTTAGGTTCATCACATTTTTCTGCCCTCACAATTTTTTTTCTTACTTTTATCTCAGTTATTTCCTATATGGATTCCTCTATATTTTATTATATTTCTTTTCACTGTATTATTCTATTTTCATAATCTTTAATAGTCTACCTCACTCGTTAATATGCTTCTCCAATTTATTGGATGTTATTTCTGTCCTGAGGTTGCCTAATATGATGATCAATCAGCAAAACAATCTCCAATGAATGACAATCTTGACGGTCTCATGCTTTGCTGAATTCAGAACAATGAAGTCTTTGAAGTTTATTTCAGTGCTTCTAGTTTCAAATTTTGATGGTTTTCAGCCACATTCAGTTCATTTTACTTCTAGTGATGTTGTTGTCTTGGTAGTGTCTCTACCTACTCTTCTACAGTCAGGTTCATAATTTTTATCTTGCTCCATCTGTCCCCCATCATTGATTTCAATTCCTGCAAGACCTTCCACAAGTGTTTTATTAATGTCTTCAACTAACTGCTTCTGTCAGACTTTATATAGAATTGCTTTACAAGTCCAACAGTAGCATCTAGAGATCTTTTCTCCAGCATCCGTCAAGGCTTCTGTTACTAGCATTGACATTTTGTAAAAGCTATTCTTATACAGTTGATTGCATTTGTCACAAGAGAATGCCAAGCATTGTAACTCTATCTCTGTAGGCAGAGACCATCATTTCCTTCTACAGTGATATTTGGCTTAGATAGCCTTTGTGACAATTTTCAAGCCATATTCGTTGTGGTCATAAATGAGAGAGTTGGGAAAGCAAAGCTTGATCAATAGATGAGACCCAGTTCCTGATGCTTGAAGTGACAATGAGCTCACTGCTGCCTCCCTCAAATAATTTCCCCAGTATATTAAAAAGAGGAAATGCATAAAACAATGAATCAATGAGTCTCAAAGGGATTTTTCCATCTGACTTTAATGATGAGTTTATTTTTATTATTTAATTTTGGAGATATCTTATTGATTCTATGTATATTTCTTTAGTAACTATTTCCCAGCATTTTGGACCATCGGACACTCAAGATAATTCGCCCATTTCCTGTTGCATGTTATTGAAATCTCTTCATGTTTGAATCGCTGATTTTTGAATACGTACTTAAAAGAAATGGTTTTATATCTGCAAACTAAAATATGTTTAATATGTGTATTATATATATTTTATTATTATTCTGAAAGCATAAAAAGATGAATTCAAATATACACATATAAATATATAAATGTCACTCCAGAAATAATAGGAAAAAAACAATCCAGATATCAAAGCACCTGTAGCACCAATATCTATCAAATAGACAATGTGTTAACTTCCCAAAAATTAGAGAAAACATATATTTCAGGATAATCTGATTGTATATTCTGATAATATATATCGATTGACTTTTTTTTTTTTTTTTTTAATATTATCAATCTAAGAAGTATGGTTTTCTGATAGAATTAAAAAACAAAATTAACGTTTTTTTTCCTCTCAACTTTAATCATTTCAAATATTTTAAAAGCTTTTTAATAAACTAAATTTTTTACTTAAAAAATAAATTTGTTTATTTTATATTGTTGTAATGTTATTTGACCTTCAATTAATTCACATTAAAAACTTGAACAAAAGAAAAAGGACTTATTATTTTAAAAAATATTGAAACTTGTAAAAAGTCTTCCAGTTTTCTTTATCTATAATATTTAAATTAACATTCTAATATCCATCTTTTCAAATGACTGAAATAAAAGTGGAGAATTTCAGACAGTTTAATCATTAAAAAATGTTTGTGTATTTACATAGAAAATCTTTTAATAAATAGGTTTTCTTACAATTTCAGTGAACGAGTCAGTCTTTTTGATAAAATAACTAAAATAAGCACTTATTAAATTTACTCAACTGCAAAAAATTAAACTACAAGAAAGGTTTCTACTAGAAATGATTACCATTTTTTTTCTCTTAATATGTTTTGTTGAGCAAGTTTTATTGATTTATTTAAACTTTGTCCTTTCAGAAATTACATAGGTGTTAAAAATATGTTGGTGTGTGGTTAAAAAACAAAAAAACTTTCCTGTCTGCTTCTTCCATCCTGAGAATTTCCTAATCAATGTTTTAGCCTGCTTTCCCCTCACTCCTTGTATGTATCTTTTAGTAACACTGGATGATCTTCTTGAACATTAGCAAGCAAATTTAAGAATAAGAGATGATCTAAGTTTTCTATTTTAATTTTTTTATGAAAAAAAATAAATAAAATTGGATGGTCCTTGTTGAGATCAGCCTGTGAAAGAGAGAAAACTCCTGATAGAAACTATAGGGCAGTGATATTAATCCTTTTAGATGCTATGCCACTGTACTGATTCTACAAGCTATAATATGAGGAGGATAAAGTGGATTTAAGTAATAAGAATTGAATTCATTTTTTGAAAAAAATGGAAAATTTCTACTGGTTGTTATAAGCAGATATCATAATTTTGTGCAGCGACATTATCATCAACATATTATTCCACATAAGTAATGGGATTAAGTGAGATTTTGTCATTTCATGGTATCATACAGATTGAAAAAAGAAAAAGTGGGTTAAATTTAAGAGTCCATGATTCAGCAAGATTAGAACAATGCTGAATGGAATCTGTAATGGTTACAGTACATAGTTATTATTCTTCATGTTAACTTAAAGCATCTGTTCTTACTGTTTCTAATTAATAACTGTTAAATTTATCTTAAAACCTTATTCTTACTTTGCCATTTGAATGGTTAACGACAATTAAAATTAAAATTTTGAAGAACGTATAATGAAGCTATTTTATGGAGACACTCAGTTCTTATTGTTTCCTTCTTTCAATGTAATCACTACTTAATCAAATGTAAATGATGTATTGCTACCTTTTGTTTTGTTTATTCTTATATATAGACTAATTTAAATAGCAGCTTTAATGTGTTCCATTTTAGACTTTTCTGTTTCTTTCAGAGAAATTGTTAGTTTATCTGACGGAGGCGAAGTATGTTTAGATTGGGTTGAAAATGATTCTTCCTGTTACAAAGATATTGCAACAAGACCCACAGTATTGTTCCTTCCTGGTTTGACTGGTAATGTTTTCTTTAATGTTAATAATTTATAACTGCATTGAATATTAACAGTAAAATAAAAGAAATCAGGGTCTCATGTTGTATCTCATAAAGACTAATTGAGTTGAAAAAGGTACATATTCCACAAATGTAAACTTTTGGAAAACTAAAAAAAAAAACTGTTTTTTAAGAAAACTAATTATTTTACAAAAAAATTTTCTATTATCGATTTATACCTTTAAGTGAAGTGAATTCATTGTGCTTTGTAAATATATAGATATATAACTTTTTATAGCATAAAATTATGAAATATATCTCAGTTTAGTTTGTCAATTTTGTGGAATATGTACCTTTTTCAACTGACTCATTCAATTGTCTTTTTATTTCAGTTCCTTTTTTTTTAGTTTGTTTTTATTTTTATTCATCGAAATTAAGTTGAAATGAAGGAATATCTTGTTTTCCTGTTGACAAAATAGACAAATAATATTCTGTTCTTTCATGAAAAATATCCCTAATACTTATTACAAAACCCTATTGAATTGTAAATAGAATTAGAGTTTAAGCATCAAACCATTAATCCATACAGAAAATAGATACTTTGTGTAATGGGATAAAGTAGGACAAGATAACTCTTACAGATGATTACATGGATATGTAGATACTTGAAGACAAATGAAGTCAGGACAAATAGTAAGGAAAATCATCTTCAAAATCTCATCACATTTAAGAGTAAAATCATACTTAGGGAGTTAATAGAAACCATGCATTAAATTTATACTCACAAAAATATACAACATACTAATATTTAATTATAGTTACACAAAATTACTAGAAAAGAATTGCCGAATTCATGAAAAGTGCAAGCCCATTGCTTTATTCATCAAATGGGCAAGTTAGCTGCCGAATGCGTGTATTGGGCATAAATGTTCTTGCTTTTTTTATGTATTGAGCAGAGTAGACAGTGGCGCTCCAGTGATGTTTTTTGCAACTAACCGTTTGCTTGAACAAACTAGACTGTTTTGCTCCAGTGGTGTTTTTTGCAACAACCGTTTACAAACGGTTTGTTTTGACGTTTACATTTACATATTATGATGATGTACTAATTTTATTAAAAGGTATTTTCACGATTTGCATCATGCATAATCATCGTATGGCAATGGTCGATTTTCAATGTTATGTTCGCATGTGCACCGGCGCATGCGCACTAGTTCTTAGTTGCTTCGCTTGTTTGTTTGAACACAATATTCTATATAATATGAACTATAAAATTAAATTCCATAATTTAATTCCAAACAGGGTACCTCGTGTTTGCAATGGAAAAGACGATCTAGAAATTTCGGTTCACTCCGCCGATCGAAGTGAAACTTATATAAATCTTTAAAATAGGACTAAATAGATATGTGGAACAATAATTTTGTGACAGTAAATAAATAACTTAATTAATTAAAAAGCATTAAAAATAATTTGTGATAAAAAAAAAAATAAAAATGATAATTTAAGTATTCCATATCCTGCCCAATGCATGCATTCGGCAGCTAACTTGCCCATTTCATGAATAAAGCAATGGGCTTGCACTTTTCATGAATTCGGCAATTTTTTGCCGATTTCACGCAACAGGCAATTTCATGGATTCGGTGTAACATATATATTGAAAAGAATATTAATGTATATTGCTAAACATTTGTTTCATTCCTGATTTCTGTTCAGTTCATGGATTTCTGTTTAATTCAGAGTAGGTTACTTCATTTAATTAGTTTTGTGTCTTACATTGAAGTGGAGAATAAATAATTATCATTTTCATAAAATATTTTGTATAAGTTTTTCATCTTCATGATTACATTTTGACAGTGGAGAAAGTAATTGTGTATTATTTTATTGTTGGACTGAGTTTTGAATAAAACACCCAAGCAAGGACCATGAGTATTGGTTAGGGGGGGGGAGGGGTTGATGAAATTTGAGTCATTATCTTTTTAATCATTTTTCTTTAAAGTCTCTTTCATGTTCTCAATTTCTTTTTTTAATCCTCTTCTGAACTCGTTACTCTGTCAATTCTATGAATATAATTGTCCACTATGCTTCTTTTTACAATATTTTCATGACCTGACTGGAAATTCAATAAATGATCACTTTGGAAATCTTTCTGAAAATGGTTTAACATTAAATTATTCCCTTTTTTTGTTAAGCAAATATCCAAGAAAGCCAGTTTCCTGTCTATTTCTTTTTCCATTTTAAAATCCAGTTCTTCTTTTCTTTTATTAATATCCTCAAAAAATTTACTAAATGGACGAATTGTGCCATACCAAATTATCGAAACATCAGCATATTGAAGATATTCACATGTAAATTTGATATTTTTCAGCACTTCATATTCAAAATAATTCATGTTATATAATTGACCAGATAATGGGAATTCCATTGGAAAAACTGTTTGTTTAAATATTTTGTCTTTAGGCTTAAAATATGTTTTATTATTTATCAAGTTTCCTCAAATCCTCATATTGTATTTTAACAACAATTCTTTATTTGCTCAAATGCTAATTTTTCTAGAATTAATATCCACCTCTACTGGGATATTAGTGTATATATTTTAAATATCTAAAGAAAATAAGTAAAACTTCTTATCATTATTATATAAGTGTTTTAAGCTTGGCTACTAAATTTTTTGAGTTCTTTATTATAATCTCTTCTTTTGGTAACTTTCTTACTATCTTGTTCACCATTCTTGCCAAATTCTATATGCATTTATACCTGGTCGAATTGGATGTCGTCGTTCCTTATCTATTTTTACTCTTCCTTGTATTGTTGGGGTTTTGCAAAAGTTTTTCAACATATCTTCTCTTTGTTTGAATTTTTTTTCAGAATTTGTTGCACTGGTTCTGTAACTTGATGAGTTGTCTACTTGTGCTTTAAAGCAACCTTAAGCCTATTTATTTATCCTAATATTACAAAAACTGTATTGAACTAATCACAAATACTTGTGATCATTTTAGTCAAAGTAAATCAGTCAATAATTTCAGAAAGATTTTAAATCACTCTCGTAGTCAGTAGATGCCTCTTCTTGTAGCTTTCTTACGTCTTTTGGTCTCCTCGACAAGGAAAATTGAATGGTCAATATTTGGGTCCTAATGCTGCAGGAACTGACTTAAATAGAGAAGTCAAATATAAGTACTTTTCCTGTGATAAAGATAGAACAGATGTGTATAAAGATCTGAAGTCTGATAATGAGAACTTGTTGTTTCTTGTCCTTTTGTC
The DNA here is from genome assembly GCA_023159025.1 of Thereuonema tuberculata. Taxonomy (NCBI): domain Eukaryota; kingdom Metazoa; phylum Arthropoda; class Chilopoda; order Scutigeromorpha; family Scutigeridae; genus Thereuonema; species Thereuonema tuberculata. The sequence continues at coordinate 173,457 of JAFIDM010000003.1, read as the reverse complement.
AAGAGCTCTGAACTCCTTGTGAAAACATTCTTGAATTGCATTAGGAAAGGCTGCTCTTTTGTGAAATTCTGCCACCCGACCGGATTTCTATTAATACTATGTTCTTTTCTGATAGTCACGTGTCGATCAAGATGAGATTTCCAGTTGATAATGTTTTCATGAACAATGTAAGGCTTGTCATCCTTTCTTCTTTTAGGCAGTTTTAGTTGCACAACAGAGTAACTCAAAGAAATCTGTTTGTAGTATAAAGAAATAACCTGATCGACCACTTATCTTCTTGCTGAAATGACGATAATGTTGCAACAGTATATCCTGTGAAATCTAAAGTTATAGCATCGAACAGAATTCTATACGTAAGTAAGTATAACGTCAATATCTCTAATGTAAATATCTCAAAATTCGATTTACCTAGTTGTTGTATTAAGCCCATGATATATTAGTTATTTTTTATGATAGTTATTAATTGTTTTAGTTTATTTCTGTAATCTAAATAATATTTTTTTTAGTTTTTTGTTGTTGTGGCTTTTTTTAATCCTTTTTCCAGATCTTATCTCTCTTTCTAATTGTATTGATTGAGTTTTAGCTTTCAGATATTAAATTAGAGGCGTGTATTGCATTACCCATGTTCGGAAGTAATGATGTTACAGTTTGTGTTTTCTAGTAAAGGTCAGTTACTTTCATAAGTAACCAAATAATGTAAATGAGTTACTTTTCTGTTTTTTTGACTGAATCTTGAAGAACAATTTTGTTAAGGATGATGTTAGTGACTGTACAGTGAAAGAACTAATGAAGTCAGTTACTACAGTGCATTGACCCTTAATGTAGCGTAGGAAGAAAAAAAATAGAACCTTTATGAAATAAAACTACCAGTAACAACAAATATACCATAATAAATATAAAAAAATGCTAATTGATGTGACAGGTTTCTGCCTAATTCTGATATGAGATAAATAGTTGCATTAAAAAAAAGAGATTAGTTTATTGATAATTGTGCAAATATAAATAAATGCAATCTTGTGTCCAAAAGCAGTAACTTAATTTAGCTGCTTCACATTGAGAATAAGGGCTAGGATATATTACAGAATCCCGCAGTGCTACAATTTGCCCTCTGGCATGTACAAGTTTCTGGGAGAGTTCATTCTATTATTTCATTTAACGTGGCTAAATCATGTTGTTGGTTTGCTGTTGGAGCGAGTGCTTTCCTTTGGATTAAGCTTTTTTAACTAACTCAATAAGAAGTAGCTAAACTATACATTTTTCCTTGCATGGAAGTGAAAATTATAAAAGCTTGCATTATGTCTTTTAAACAACTATGAATTCAATTCATGACTGAAAAAAAATGCATCTAAAATTTTCTTTCCAGGGTGAGACTGCCTGAATCAACAATTATCAGGGTAATCGGGAGATTCCTAAACATAAAATCATTTTAACATTTGATTCATTGACACCACCCACAGTAATTCAAACTGGATATTTACATTGAAAGTGTGGCCTTACCTACCAAATCCATTATGAGGCTTTAATTGCCAACAGTTTATGGATAGGGATCTGAGTCTTTTGGCAAGACTGCCTGCCCCAAGTGTGGCGAGCTTTTGCATGAGTTTGAACCTTGCAAGATGCCTGTTAAGCATATAAACTGCTGTGATGGTCATTCTGTCTATTCTCTATCTGTTCTTGGTGGACTGAAGAAAAGGATATCCATATCATCCAATTCTCTTTCCTATCCAGAATCCTAGGATCATAGCTGAGGCATCCAAGAAAATATTTTTCTTTTGCTGTAAATGGAAACGGGCATCTTTTGTCTCTTGCCAGTCCACCATTATATGTCTAGTTAACGAATCGTTCTGATTAAAACCATCCTCTACTCCTACTATACAAGTTATTACTTCACAGTCTATTTGACGATCAGCTGTTCTGTCTTTTCCAGTATCTTCAGGTTCAGTTTGTGTCCTATATTTGTGTCTTCTCCAATATTTGTACCTGATGATTCTTCTTTTTTGTCAGGAACGAATGAACTGTCATTTTGGATCTTAACAGGAACTGGTAATGACTATGTCTTCGTTTCCAGAGGATATATGTTTCGGCAGCCTCATCTATTCATCATGGGCTGTCTTCAATTGGACACATTGGATTTTTCCATCTTGGCTGGGAAAGGTTAAGGTCATTTGATCAACTTGCCATTTCATACATTTTAGATTGTCATCTCCAGTGAGGACAACATGACCTATCAAAGGGGTTAGTAGAATGTGTTGTACCCAATACGAGGGTCTGCTTGGTACATCTTACAATGTTGTTGTTCTATTCTCCAGACAACACAATACGACATCGGTTCCTAACTCGGGTCCATGATGCCAACTGAGGGGGTCCACAGTAGGATTTAATAATTTTAACTTAGATATAGGAATAAATTTGTTTTACTCATATATATATATATATATATATATATATATAAACATTTTACTTTTAGAATGCTTTTACAATGGTATAATTCTATCTTCAATCCTAATGTAGTTAAAGAAAGCAGCAAACATTAATAATAATATAGTCAATGCCTATTGGAATCACATATTTGTGTGAGACTACATTTTCATCTTTCATCCATATGGAAAATAAATATAGAAATAAACTTAATGTAGAATCAAACCTACAACTCAAAATTTCAACCTGGAGCCAGATATTCATAAAATATTCATATGTCTTATTCATAAGAGCCAGATATTCATAAGCAATACATCATCAACCATCACAGTGAATGAAATTAATTTCATTTATGAAGAATTCAAGTTAATAAATTTAATTATAACTAAACTACTAATTTTAAAATGTTAATAATAATTCTACTTCTAAAATTGTAGCTTACATTACTCCGTTAATATTTTTAAACCTATTGTAAAAGACAAACATTTATGTAAAACATGCTTATGTTTAAATTTTAATTCTCTAATTTTTGTTTTGTTTTTGAGAGTAATAAGCGTAACGATTGTTAGGGGGCCCCAACATGATAAAGGTTGGGAACCATTGCAGTACAATACAGAAAGGTGTTCGTATCATCTCTGTCAGATGAGTTCCAACCGCAGCAATTCATATTTATCTTTCATCACTTTAGCCAAATTTCTGTGTTGATGATCAGTGATTCTAGTCTTTTGGACCTATTTTAGCAGCATGATCTCTGCTTGATAGATCTTTTCACTCCATAACTGATCTTGACATTTACGATAGCCAAATATTCTTTTTTTTATTCTTTTATTGTTCACAAACTACCTTATCCATGTGACAATCTTTATGATTTTCACGTGTGATGTGAGGTGAACTTCAAACAATCCAATCCATCACTTAGATTTGCTCGGAATCAAAGTTCATACCTTGTACATCACGGATTTTTGAAGCCCTTTTGGAAGATGAAAATACGCATGGAGAGTACTTCAAAAATATATACAGATTTACGGGCCAACCCTCCACGAATTTCGAGATAATTGACACTGTTTTCAATAAATTTCCTGAATTAGCTGAAATCCTAAAAATGTAGCAGTTCAGTTATTGTTGTTGGCGACAGCTCAGATAATAGCATGGGCTTTCTGTGGTCAAATTCCTGAAACTAAATCTGCTCAATTCTTTTTTTTTTTCCTAATATCTTTATTTTATCTTTGTCTTTGTTGATTTTTTTTAAAATTTCTTTTCCATTATGTTAATATACTTTTTATTAGTTTTGATCTTTCTGGCTTACATTAATAATTTGACAAGAAATTTTAATTATTATATTGGCATGTCAGAAAGTAGGAAGAAAGCCAAAGAAAGAAAGGCAAAAGAAATGGATAAAAAGGACATGATAGTCGCTTTTCATCAGAGATTGTGTCAGCCATGCAACGACAGGGAAAAAGGAAACTGTTACAAAGGCACAAAAGAAAAAAAGCAAATCTGCTATTTGACAGATTCAATGAAGCACCTCTTTCAACAATTTATAGAAGAAAGTGGACGAGGCAAGATTTGTTACCAACCCGTCGTCGGCCATTTTATGTGCATGCGCCACAAGAGAACAGCTGTGATTCATGCTTTTGTAAAATACACAGCAATCTTAGCCTTAAAGCTAAGAAGCTGAGGAAAATTAAAGCTGTTGATACTGACAACATGCATGAACTATTTATTTTGAAAACTTGTGGCACAACATCTGCTAAGCGCATGTATAATGCATGTACTAAATGCAAAAACAAGCCAGTTCCAATTATGCCGATAGGCATTGCAAATGACGTTATATTTTGGAGGCAGTGGGATACAATAACCGAAGACAGACAGACAGAGAGAGTGAAACAGGGAAAAAAGCAGTCGTTCATAATGACAGTCAAACAATAGAAACCTGAAACTGTAATTGAATTTGAGTCAGCCTTCCGAAATGAAATTCAAAACCTCAAAACACATGCATATAATATCAGACAAACTTGGCATCAAAACATGCAAAGAGAATATGAAGGAAAGTTAAGCCTTATTTCACATTGATTTTGCCAAAAATTACAATTGCAAACTGGCAGAGGAAGTACAAATCTATCATTTTATGGCATCTCGTGCCCAACCTACGTTACGTAGAGGCATTCTTTACATAAGTGGCTAAGAATACTATCTCCTTTTGTTCAGTTTCAGCTTCTGTGGAGCATGGACCAGCTGCCATTAGGGTCCATCTGAACCCAGGGTTTCACCTTTTTCAGGAATGGGGAACAATTGTCATATTGAGCTAAAATTATTTTCTGAGAGAAATTAACATAATATTAATGTGGTTAAAATTTTATTTTAATCCGTCGTTTCTAAATAGGGGAAATTTACGCTTAAAGTTTGGCTTTTAGCCACGCCTCCAAAAAGCATTGTCACGTGGTCGTGACGTCATGTTTCCCTTTCAACAAGCTAGTCAGGCAGGCGCAAGAGTTCTTACTCACGTTATAATTGCTTTCTTTCAAATAGCGTCTGTGAAACTTTCACAGAAGTTAAAAGATATTATAAATATTATATTGTGCCAATGTGCAAAAAATACAAGCGTCACATCGCTAGACAAAATTGTTAATTTCGTGCCGAAGAATGCAGTAAGAAAAGAGACACCGCTCGCCGAAAAATCTAGTTGTATTGTCTTTCAAGATCACTTTAATGTATTACAAAATAACTTATGGTTCTTTTAAATGTGCATGCTGTTAAATAATAATAAAATTATTTCTTACGATGGACTTAATGGTGACTGCCAAGCATTACTCGGAATTATTTAAATTGTTCTCTGATGTGGATGAAATTATTTTTAGTATGGTTTTGAAATGAAATAAATAAATATTTATTAGCATTTTTTCTCTCTGTTATTAAATACGTTAAAAAGCTTAAAAATACTCAAAGTGATAAACGCAACAAAAAATAAGATTGAACGTTGCTGTTTCGTAGAATCCACAATTTATATTTTCGGTCAATTAGAGATAGTTTTATATAGAAAAGATTTAAAATTATATTTTCTTTTTAAATTTATTTTAAAAATAACTTCTAAATTATGAAGGTTATTAATGTGCGGAAAGTAGTAATAATAATGTAACCAATACCAATAATTTAGAAATAACTTCTAAATTCTTTTCCTTTTTTACCGTGTTTTGTTAATGCTGAATTTTTTTTTTCAAAAAAGCCAAAAAGTTTTTTATTTCTCTTATTTTGTTTATTAAAGTTGAAGCGATTTGCTTCTGAAGTATAAAAATGTACATTTGCTTTTGTTTGTAATTTGCACGGCTCATCTGTAGCGTAGCCTTCATTAAACGAAGCTACGGCAGTGGCCGGTAAGTCGCCTTACCAAGGCGGGTCAGCGTAGGCCCCGGGCGCGCTTTAGAATTTCCCGTCATCCACGAAATCGGTTAATTTTGATGACGTAATGAAAGATTTTTTGGCGAAAAAAATTATGTAGTATTTACAGTATACTCTGTATATATTATACGTATGTGTTTTATTATTATGAAATTTAGAAGCACGGAGGCCTAAAAACACATTTTTTTGGCCCCGTGATGCCTTCGCAGCTGAACGTAGCCTATAGCAGAATCAAAGAACTCTATTTACGTTCTTTGAGCAGAATTGCCTTACAAAATTTTCCCATATCTCGAAATAACATAAATGAAACGTTTAAAGTTTTCATAAACAGCATAACACAATATTTAAAAATCAATAAGTCTTTATATTTGTTTGCTAAGAGAGTATTGATTGCCTTTCAGTTTCATGCCCTTTATATTTCGGCAAAAACGAAATCTTCATTTCCAGCAAAAATACTGGCAATCATTAGGGAATCTACCATCGGTAAATTCCCTGAATTGCCCTTAACAAAACTGGGATCTGGCAGAGGCATGTCTGAAAATTAAATAAAACTCAGAAATCGGCTAAGTTTTGGAGGGTACTTATTGTCTCCACGCTGTCTCCACGCTGATCGAGTCTCGCGGTCGGGAAAAACTACGTCACACCAATCACAGAGCGTTTTCGTTTTGATGACGTCATGACACAATTCTGGGTGTGTTTGCAGGCCAATATCTTGAAAAATACTTCAAATTGAGCCGAGATTTTTAGGATGGTTAACTTTTGAAAGTAGATTAATGGAAATATAAGGTCAAATATCATTTTTATTTTTCATAATTGTTCCCCATTGGCATCTTCTGTAATGTGTTACATTTCTTTTCTGATAGTCCCTCAACTCAGTATCGCCAAAAGAAAAATTTATTCTTGTTTATTACTCGATTGGTGGATCTAGGATTTCAGATTGGTTCATGATTGATTTTTGAAGCAGGACATAGCAAAGAAGCTGCAGCTGGCATTGGTGCCACTGTAAAGTGTAAAGCTGATTCACTTGAGGCTCAGGGTCGTGATACACCCAATGCTCAAACCCTCTTTGAATTCAGAAAGGACAACACCTTAGTAAAGATGTTTTACATTTCCCCAGCTGAAGTGTTGACGATACGATTCCTCTACTTTGAAAATTGCGCTATCTAGAATTCAGAAGCGACATCATTTGGTAACCAGTGATCGTGGTAAACTCTTCTGGCATAAAATTTCTGTAAAAAAAACAACAGCTGGCTGGAAAACATTCAGTGCTCTTGCAACTTTGCATTCACGAAGGATGCAAAACTCACGAAAGAAATTTGGGAAACCAAAGAAAAGGCTGCAAAGAAGTTGTGTTATGAAAATGTCTGTTCTTCAAATGAAAATGAAGAAGAGAAACTGGACAAAGCAGAAGCTAACAAACTCTCATCTATTGAAGATTCTAGCATGTTTCATTCCACTGAATTTAATGTCCGTTTATTCATATTGGCAGAGTAGCCAAGCAGTAGCAAAATCCATTACTTGAGAAAGATTTTGTAGAAAAACAAAAGGGTGTCAACTTTGTGCATTGAGTTTCTGGTTCGACTTAAACACCAACATTTGTATGGCCAGAAATTCAAGATGTAGAAGACATGACAGTCCACAATGTCTCTTTAAGACTACATTTTCCAGTGTTTCTGCGAAGGGCAGATTTACCTTCTGTGACCAATTCAGAGGCATTATTTAAAGCATGACAGTTGTCATTTAAACTCGGGTATCAATAATCACTTTTTGTGTTATGTCAAATTAAAATATCAAAAATAGTCCAGAATGTCTTTTATCACACTAGTAATAAAATGTTCTATTCAAACATCTACTCATCATCCACTCTGTTACTCACTATCCACTCTGTTACCCATTACTAAACAATTAAAAATTGATGGGTAAAGCATAAAATCAACCTCTCCTGTGAGTATATCTAGTCCAGCATCGCATTGTACTTTAATCATTATGATATTAACTTTGTTTGAAATAGCTTTTATGGTAAAATAACCTTTCTAAATATTTCAATAAATGTTTGCATGGCAAATATTTTGTAGATATTCTAATTTTTTAAAATCTTATGAACCCAATGGAAATAAGCAAGTTTAAGGTGTAATCTTTCAAGATACCATTTGGTATTACGTTACTGCAAACAAAATCTGACTCAGAAATAATCTTCATATTTGTGGCTCAAATAAATAATTTTTATGTTGATCCCATAAGCTGATCCTCACTTTCAGCTTCTTACATTAACGTGTTGATTGTTTGGACTAGAGATTGGTTCCAAATTAGGAATGAAAGAAAAAGCTGGTGACTGTGGTATGATAGCAAGTTTCACGATTTGAAGCAGGTGGGGGGGATGGGGGGCATGAGAATACACTACTATAACAATATATGGGGAATAATAGTTAGATTTAACTCCCTAAATAGGAAAATTTTAACGTAAAAATAAGGTTTAATTTAAAATATTGTATTGGTGAAATTAATGTGTGAGGTTTTTGTTTTTATATTGTCAGGTAATATGATTGAGATATTTATTAAGATACTATGATATGATATAAATTTTCTTGTAGATATAAGATTAATAAGAGGAATTCAATATCATAGGATTGATTACATACGATCGTTAATGGCCCGATGGTGGTTACATAATCTTCTCTCTTTCCTATCATTCATTTTCATCACTTTATATACATACATACAATCTTCAGAAATACTTTTCTTATTTCTCGTCGAAATGCTTCTTTGTCTAAATGTTTCTTTGTCTTCTCGAAAGATGCTTCCCAGATGATCTTTTGTGTTCTCTCAGCCTCTTACCCATCTGGCTTGTATTTTTGCCTATCCCCTCTCTACGTTTATTGCCCCCTTTGTTGTTCCCTCCACCTTACAACTTTTCGGCAGATGTCTGGTAGACAAAAGAGACGCCTCATACATTGGGTGACTTCACAAGTGGAGATAAGTTTCTGTAGAATTAAAAATATACAAGACGAAGAGAGAGTGTGGAGCGAAGCTGAGAAGTGCGCACGAAGCCCCTTAGTGCGGGTGGCAAGTAATATTCGCCATCTGCTCAATATCCGTCTCTACCAAAGCACAGATATCACTTGCATATCCAGAGCAATTGTTGCGTCTTGAGAAAGTTCTTCTGAAGTCTCTGGGTCCGCAAAGCGACCGTGCTTTTCCTCGAAGAAATGAGTAGCAGCAAGAGGCGCCTCGGAAAGTAATGTCCCACCTAGGTTTGCATCCCGAGGACTGTGGTTGCGTCTGAAAATGAGCGTTCTTCCAATCCAAGAATGTGCAATCCAAAAATAAGCACCGAAAAGGCTGCAGCAAGGTGAAACCAGCAATTTCATCTGAATTGTACCATCCAGAACTGCTCTTCTACTGAAAGGCAAGAGTAAAGACTGAACTGTAACCCTCTTCTCCGCTTTCAAGAACTGCCATGAACATTGTGAACATCTTGTGAGAACTCTTGTGAACTGCTTTAATGCGTGTGAACTCTATCGTGCTAGGTGACACTCATTTTAGTTTTGGATATACATGTGCTTAGTTTCATATTTATCTAGTGTATTATCAGCCACGTTTGAAAACCCTGGGGATAATGTATATAATTATGTATCTTCACTTGTAATCATGATTCTTCTTGCTAATTAGTCTATAAATAATATTTATACACTTAGTACTCCTTATTAAAATCTGTTATAATCATTTCCGAAACTAGTTATCCTGTTTCCTATTCTTGTAGTTACTCGCTCCTTGATAGATTCATAACTTAATTGCTCCGAACTTAGGGAGCGTTGAGGGAGAGAGCTTCGTACCAGGTTGTGGGTGCCCCAGGGCCGATCTCGCCTGCCACCCGCCAAGGTCACTCTCCGACCAACCCAGACTGGGTGACGCGGGTGTTGTTTACAAACAAAGTCCCCCCCCCCTCGAGGCTTCGCAGGAAAGCACCGCTTCTTCTCCCTTTAATCCTTCTTGATTCCAAAGTTATTTAAGGAGGTATTTTTATGGGCCCGGCACCGAGTTAGTTTGACATTGAATCAAAGATTCCACTGCGCATACTTGTCCTCTAACCCTTTCATTCAAATGTACGCCAACAAACCACGGCAAGGCGTTACAGATCAGATTATTTCAGTATTATGCAATTATCTGCAGTTATTATTTTTGGTTCTTTTGTTATTATTTTGTAAACTGAAGATATATACTGTAAAGAAAATGAAAGCTAAAATTGTTGTTGAAATAAGGAAAGTGAATAATATTATATAATTGATAAGATATAATGAAATAAAACTTTAATGGCATATAAATATATGGATTACATAAGAGTAATATAAAAAGGAAGTGATATTAAAATTTGCATATAAATATGGAAGTTTGATCACTATATATAATAAATTCAACACGACATAAGAGAATCCTCTTTTCCACCATCTATTATGTTCAGTATTTGCACCATTTTATTGGGCAACCACTCAATAGTTTTCACACCATCAAGTTTGCTGCAACACTGATTTCCCATGACTCGATTTAGTAGGCCAAATCCACAAAAATCCATGGACTTGCATACGGGAACTTAGAAATTTCCAGGTACAGTATGGCCTTGATCCCAGTTTCCAGCTCCACGAGTTCATAAAAGATTAAGAATGTTCTGGCAATATGGCTAGCAGCTTTATCCTGGTGGATGTGTACAGTTATTCAATCAATTCTATAGAGCAAGGTTTCCCTGCCATAATCGCCCTCATTATGTTTTCCTGATAATAAGCAACATTGTTTTTCTTATTTCATGCCATCCATTGTATCTTCAGTTTGCTTCTACAGCAATATCTATACGATGACTGTGAAACCTTTTGGGAAACTTTTGCATTGTTGGATAAAGTCACACTGCCCCTTTGCTATGGTTGATTTGCTACCTTATCACAGTCACTGAGATAAATCCATGGGCTTTCTTCAAGGTTACCACAAACTTGTGTTTGTTATCAGCCAGGTACCTTTCATAAAGTTTGCGACAGTTTATTGTTCGCTCAAATCGATAGCATTGCAGAAGGGCATGTCCTTCCATCTTGTGAATCTTTTTTAGTCTGAAACTTTTTCGGATGACTTAGAAACATGTGGCTGCCAGACTTAACTATCTGCAACATTAAGTTGGAGGCTTTTGCTGGAGGGCGATGTGCCAATTCTGTGTTAACACCGACAACATTACCTTAGAATGTTGGGTAATGGTTCGTAATTTCTTGTGCAGTAGGCCTTTACACTTCACCCAATATAAACTTGGAAATGCAATATAAACTGGCCTATAGGCCATTCTTTTGACGCTATTTTATAATCTTCACACAACTAAACTTTGCATGGAGAAGGGCTGTAATGTAGCTCTTCCAAAATGCATTTAATTTAGGAGTCATATCAATGAGACGAAAAAATTAAAATATCTACCAAAACGTATAAGAATGCAGATGAATAATAGCCGACTCGTTCATATTCAATTATCGTGCAGAACAGGTAGCTTCAGTTGAATTTGTTATTATAGACAGCTATCAACCCTCCCCATACGGGATTAATAATAGAAGTGCTACTGGATAGATCCTTGTTTGAGAGATTTTCCAACTCCTCCTTCAGAACCAAATTACAAAATAAGTGTTATGAAAATTCACTGTCTTTAAGTAAAGTGAATTATAAAGAAAGAGTTTTCATCAGTGCTTTAATGATTTTCATAATGAGGTCTTCTTGGCTGTGACTTGTCATTTTGCAAATCTGTGCTTTCATAATTATTCTTTCACTGACTATTCAAAAATGTTTCAGATGAAATCTATTGATTGCCTTCTTTATCCTAATGAAGATCAAGTCCTCTTTAATTATCATCGCTGTCTTGAGCTTGTTTGTATCCATTACAATGTTTTCTCGCGTTTAGTCATAAATTTGTCTAAAATGCTTCTATGCTTTTTAGGGTTATTGCAACTGAGACTGCATGATTTATTAGTTCATTTCTGATTATTTTCAAGCCATTTCTTTCTTTCCTGTTGTTTTTTACTATTTCATCCACATCTTTGTTAGACTTTTCCTGAATGCTGAAAATATAGATATTACTTTTTCATTTTGCAGATTTTTAGTTCTTTTTTTTATCATCTCCATTTCACTCTGGATTCTACTTTAAATGTCCCTTTATTATTAATATTATTATTATTATTATTATTATTATTCACCTTTGTATATAACAGTCCTTCTGGGTTTGCAAACAAAAAAAAAACCTGTGATGCAGGTGCCAAAACAGATAAAAATTTAGAAAGATTGAAAAAACTAAAGGTATACAAGATCTAAGAATACACACACCAAAAACAAAAGAAACAACAGTTCCATACAAAGTAATTGAGTTAAATTTTAAAAAAAAAGCACATATTTATGAGCAAAAATTAAGGTTATATAAAATAAAACTTAGGTTGATAGCTTACAAAATATTGTAAAATTCAAATAGTAGATACGTAGTCATAAAAGAAGAAGGCTTAAAACCTCCATGTAATTTAATTGTTTCTTTTAATTTGATCATCACTAGATCATGTGGATTCATTGGTTGATACGAGATTCTTGCAATAGACTACTTCACTGCAAGATCATTGTTGACTTTAAATGTTGCAACCAATGATCACAATAGCAAAGTATTTCTAACTGAATCAAAATCTAATATAGGAATTATATCAATAATAATCCTGATTTACAGAAATCCAGATGTGGCATAGGTAGATGTCTATCTCTGATCTGATCACCTGTGAATAATTAAAAAAAAAAAAAAATTTGTTGGTTAAGTATTAATAAACTACTGTTCTTTAAGTAATTTTACGAGGGTCAATCAATAAGTAGTGCCTCCAATTTTTTTTCTGCTTAAATAAGTTAGTTAAGTGAAAAATTTGAATTTGGCGCAATTCCTCAAACCATCTCCTCTCCACTGCAGTGCAGTGGCAGCACTGCATGCGCTTGCAAAATGGCTGACATCGATGTTCGTATTAGATAGCGTTCTGTGATTGAATTCTTGAATGCGGAAGGTGAAACACCTATTCACATTCATGAAAGGCTGAAAAATGTATACGGTCATGCAACAGTGGATATCAGCACTGTTAGACGATGGGTTCGTCACTGTAACGAAGCTGAAGAGCAAACACCGTTGGCTGACGAAAAGCGGAGCGGCAGGCCGGCGACTACAGTGACTCCTCGCAACATTCAGCAAATCGATGACA
>JAFIDM010000003.1:128374-150372 GCA_023159025.1 Thereuonema tuberculata | reverse complement strand
TATGTTCTCAAATTTTTCCATCAGGCAGGGTTTTTTTTTTTTTTTTTTTGGGGGGGGCACGTGTTGAAAGTTTTAAAAGAATTAGTACTCACACAACACTAAATAATAAATATACGGCTACTTTTGGCTTATCTAAAAAGTTGTATATGATGATTTTCGGATATAGTTTGCCTTTGGGATGTGTCGCTTGGTCTTCTACATGGCCTTCTTTAGAGAAGTAGTCACTTAAATCACTATTGCGACTACAATGATATCCGTGTATCTATTTGGAGTAGATTCCAACCTTTCAGCCTGGAACTTAAAAGCTTAGGCGATTGTTTAGACAAATTTAAATCCCATATAAGATCATTAAGATCTTCTTGAGATAAAAAGTGAGATTCTGATGAACTACTTGCTTCAAATGTAGGGTCACTTCCCTTCTTTCTTTCGTCTTCAGTATGAGCTGGGTCAGAGTCGGAGTTATCACTTAATGTCATGAAATCTGGACTTTGGTACAGGATACTCTTCACTATGTAGCACAGGTCTCATTGCATATGCCAAATTGGGATACTTACCTGTATATTTTGTTTTGGATGTAATTCCTTTAATATTAGGTTAAGCAGAAATAACAGTCAGTTGAATGGTCTTTCTGTTCCCTCCAAATCATAGGGACTGAAAACAGCATTTGATGAGTACCATTTTTCCATCCTGTGAGAAGCCTAACACATGATACGCAGCATACATTTGGAGTCCAGCCTTTATCAAAATCACCAGCTTTACACCCAAAATAAAGCTCATAATATTTTTTCACTAGTGGTGTGAAATTTTGCCTCTGAGACTTGAAAATCAGTTCTCCACTGACATAGCAGAAATTGATTGGTTGATTTAAACACTTTGTTGGCATATTGAAACATTTATAAAACTCATAAAACTTACGAATAAAAACAAGATACAGCAGAAAACCATTACGTGTTGCCAGGCTCACTACAATTTCAATATTGGCTACTGGCCATCTGATTACTAAAACAATGCAATATTTGAACATGTTAGAACATGTTTGAGCATGAATAAGCCTGTACAGAGTTAGAACATGTTTCAACATGAATAAGTCTGCATGGTGCCAAATTATTCTGAATAAAATTACCACTTCTATAATTTACAAGAATTGTAATAAAAACAACCTAATATACAGAAGTATACGGAGGGTTGTTTACAATCTATGGTAACAATTTGGATTCGGGTTTATTTCCCAGAAATTCCCTTTCTCCACCAACGATCATGCTCTATTTGATGGCCATGAGATACTGCTATCGCTCTGCAGCGCAGTTTCCATTGCAGGAGACTACTGCGAAGAACGGGAAGACTTATACGTTGCCACTCCTGATGACAACATTTCCAGAGTCCATCCAATGAACGAGGACGTCGTCTTCCCGAAGCTCGTTTTAATAGTCCAAATGCGCAAAAATCCATGGGCGATGCGTCTGGAGACTTCACTGGTATCTCGGTAAACGGGATAGCCTGGATTCCGGTTCGCTGTTCCATTCGTGTCAGAAAATTCTGGATCGATTTGGACCTTGGAAACGTCGTTTCCGTAAAGAGCAGGTAGGTCCTGTGTATAAATTGGTGACAGAATGTGATCCTGATAGTATGCAGAATTCACCTTTACATTTTGAGCCACCCTCCATATCTGTAGCTTGCCTTGATAGGAATAACCCTCAACGATCATGAATCCCTTCGAAAAAGTTTCATGACATTCTCTGTACCAATTTGGAAACAATTTGGCTTCCACTGGGCGATAGAAAATCACCCCTGGTTTATTGCAGTCGGACAGATAAACATATGCTTCGTCTAATGTGGCCACATACTTCCATTTATCCCCAGCGAGATGTCGTTCATACAGTTTTCTGCAATTTGTCTTACGTTCTGAAATGTGCTTTGGTAAGAGCTTGTGATCCTTGCTTTTACGTCTCTTTTGAAGTCCCAAATCTTTATGGATAATCTTGTTTACGGTGCGAAGAGATGTTCCTACCTTCGCACCAATGGTCCTTTGGGTCGCTGGATTGTTCCCCGTCACCATTTTCTTGACTTTCCGAATGACAGTCTTTGTGCGACTCATAGGTGTCCTTGGATTTGCTTGCTTTTCAGTCCCGGAAATCTGTCCTGTACGGGCTAAACCAACACCAGCCAACACATTATGAACTCCTTTCTTCAAAATGGTGAAACTTTTTTTTCTACAAGCCGTAATTATTGCGGAATAACTAAATTTCGCGTCGGAAAGGGCTGTAACGTACCCTTCACAAAACTGTGACACTTTCGGTGGCATTTCTCCGAACAAACTAACCCGCACCCCTCCACACTAATCTTTAAGTACTTACCTGTACGTTTGCATAAATTTGCATACCTACTGTGATTGTTTGCGTCGTCACGTGCCATGCAAATCGTTACCATAGATTGTAAACAACCTTCTGTATTATACAAAAATGACCCTCGCCAAAAAGCTATGCCTGATAGAAAAATTCTGATTATATATTTGAATTCATAAATGGAGAGAAATCGCCAACCGGACAATAAATATGCCTTCGCCCATAGAGCCAACATCAACGAGAATTCTGTACAATTGTTTCATCCTTATTGGGGAATCATCAGCAGAATCTACTCGTTGATGTTTGGCTCGCGGCGCGAAAAGCTCTACCCAAAAGGAAATGCGATCCCACGAATGGCCCGCCGGGATAAACAACAATAAAATAAAAAATGATCCTTAAAGATCCACAATATTAACCCCTTGTCCTCTCACTGAAAGGCACTAAGGAAATTAATCACAAAGAGGCAAATTGAAAAATTCAAAAGAAAGCAAGTTTAACGTCCGTAATCATTCATAAATGGAGAGAAATCGCCTATATTTATTGTCCGGTTGGCGATTTCTCTCCATTTATGAATGATTACGGACGTTAAACTTGCTTTCTTACATTTGAATTCAGTATACAAAACTACACTAGAATCACTATTTAGCTTTCTTGGGAAAAAAATCATGTTGACCAGTGTTATTAATGTCGAAATTGTAATGTTTCGTTGAATCTTGATACTGTATTTCAGTCATTTTACACTTCTTGAACAAATATGGTGTTAGTTTACAATGTTTTTAATCTGGTAGTTTTTTGTTTAGATTAATTTATTACGGTTTATTAACAGTAATGTTTTATTAGTAAGGCTTGTTTTAAATAGAAACTGAAAGTTATGTACAGCGCTAAGACAAAAGAAAAAGTAGTTCAGTAAAAGTGGCGCTGTTGCATGTATTGTGTTCTTAACGCAACAACGATTTTTGCAGTAAAGTCCATTGCAAGTCAAAAGTTCTTTGCGTCTTCATTTTACTCACATAAAGGTAAATTTAAACTTCTTATTATGCTTGTAGATTTCAACATGTGGTTTATCTTCATTGTCATTTCAGTATGCTATAATTACACCTCAGTGCAATCCAATAGTTTGAAATTTATTCTTAACCATATATCTTTAGATTTTCATTTGGCAGTTCTTTGTTCCTGGTTTCTTGGCATTTGTTGTCCCTTCGTCAACATCATGCAAAGTCTTATTCCTTCAGCTTTCTTTTAGACACTTTGAAAAAAGGAATAATCTCTTTGTTTTCATTTCTTTTCCATTCATTTCTTGATGCTTGTAAAGGTGCGTGAAGTGCTGACAATGCCAATTGCTCATTTGCTAAAATATGTAAAGTCCTGGTAATCAAGGACTTTAAATAATTTTTTTTTCGGTTTTCATGAGATATAAATAATTTCGTAACGAATAGCTGTAGCTCTTTCAGGATTAGAATCCAGTGATTAACAATTGATGATTATTACCTTTCCATCCTAAGCTGCATTGTTTTCAATGGTGTTTGAAAATAAGGTGCTTATCCTTAGCTTAAACAAAAAAAATGTTTTCATCTTCAAATGAAACTTATTTTGTTTAAATGCAGTGACTTTTTATAAACAAAAAATACAAATTGTAAAGTTACAATTATTGCAGCTGTATAGTGAATGATGTTTTTATGTCATCTGTTTTATATTTGAATTTATTTAAAGGGTTGATAATTTATTCTAATTATATTGTAGCTTTTTATTGGGAATAAAATGTGTTGCCATTGTGTTGCACTATAGGTAGCTTTGTAAAATTTTATTTATTTTAGTTGATTTTATTTCCAATCTTAAATAAATGAGAAATCTTAATGACATTCAGAAACGAGCTAATTAATGAATCCAACCCATCAATGGAAGCCTTGTGTAAATTCTGACGATGGATTATGTATAGGACTCTTCTTATGAACATTTATTAGTGTATCATCTACAGAGATAATAGTGTCCTATAAAACTTGGAATAACTTAGTCTACTTTAAATGCAATAAAAGTCTTTAAATGCTTATGAATTAAATATGTAAATATTCATTGCTTTAATTGTCACTCGAACACACTGAATATTTTGTGTGTTTGTTTCTGTTTGTTATGCATCTAGTAGTATGTACTGAGTAACTAAAAAAATTATAGTTTGTGATTTCAGATTTTATTAGCTCCTCAAATTAATTTCAACATCTTCAAGAATAACAGCTCATTAAATTAAAACAGTTTTATTTTCTGTTGACTTTGATGATCATGAAATCTCTTTGATTTGAATTTTGAAATCTTCAAAAGGTGTGATTTCTTGGATTCAATAAAACAACTATTTCTATTTGAATTACTTAATGGTAGTCAACCATATATAGAGGGTTGATAAAATTGAACTATTTCGAACTGGTCTGTACCCTGTGTGATGCAATGTACCACATGCATCGAAACCTGGGTTCGAATCCTGGTGACTGCATGGATGTTACTTTCTCCTTCTGTGTTTCGTCCGTTTCTGCAGGTATAGCGTGAGCTGCCTCCTGTGGCGTACCCTGGGCAACGTTTTGTCGGCTAAATGTCACTTTTCTCGCCCATTGTTGAGGCCAATAGTTTCAATTCTACAAACCTGGGCATTGGGAAAAAAAAAGTATGTCATTATATTGAAAGAAGCATGGATATATCTGGACAAAGTCAATCAACCCAGGGTGATTTGTTATCGTTCATTGGAGAGTATGCAAGAGAAGTTTTCCAAGGGCTTCATGATTGTCTTAGGATACTGTGCTCATGATCATCTAATGGCTGCTAATGCCAAGATAAATGCTGCATATTTCCAAGAGACTGTGATGAGCCAGTCTATGTCACCCATGTCCCACAGCTTTATAGCATCGACGCTCTATTGGTTGACATTCATATGGACAAGACATCATTCCAGTATTACGAGTGAAAGGCATGTGAGACCGAGATTCATGTTGTAACGTGTCACGCCTAATAACGTATAACGTGGCATGCACAATAATCCACTGCATATATAGTGTTAATTGTTGTATCTTCAGTGAGTTATAAATGATCTAGTTTTTATGCATTCCTGATGTTTGTATGTCAATGTTATTTAACTTTAATATATTAGACATCTAATATTATTACATGGTGTCAGAAGTGATCAGAAGAGGATCTACTTTAATGTATAATGATCCGAGAAATATGATCTGATCTTTGGGAAAATATTCGGAAGAATGGCAGATTCAATGGCCATAGGCTTAAAACCGCCGCAGCCGCTCATAGTAACGCAAGATAACATGGCAACGAAATGGAAGCTTTGGAAACAACAGTTCAATTGGTATTCCATAGCAGCCAAATTGGAAAAGCAGTTAGAAGCTATCCAAACTGCAACGTTTTTATCAGCTGTTGGTCCAGATTGTGCATTGATCTTCAATATATTCGGATTGACAGAAGCTGAATCATCGAACCTAGTTACAGTGATGACAAAGTTTGAAGAACATTTTGCTCCACCACCAAATGAATCATATGTAAGGTATGTTTTCTTTTCTACAACGCAAAATTCGGAAGAGTCTTTCGATGATTTTTTAACGATACTAAGAGTTAGGGTTAAAGATTGTGTGTTTGAAAAATTAGAAGATAGCTTAGTGAGAGATATGATCATTAAGGGCATACAGTCAGATACGATGAGAGAGAAACTTTTGGCAGAGAAAATGTTAACGTTAGAATTAGCAATTAATTTATGCAGGGCAAGTGAGCAAGCTATTAAGCAGTCAAAGGATATGCAAAGATTGAAACAACCTTTAGAGAATCAAGTCGATGTCATTGGTAAAACTGTAAATAGACTTCCTAGAAGATCGAAAAATTTTGTAGACAACAAAACCAGTGTGGTAGATGTGGACAACAACATCAGCAGAATGAATGCAAAGCAATTGATCGTGTTTGTAATAAATGTAAAAAGAAAGGACATTATAGTAAAATGTGCCTATCAAAGGTTAAGTTTCCGACAACAGTAAATAAAGTAACGGAAGTAGATAGTATTAATACAGAAGATAGTGTTACTACAGATTCACTTTATGTATCAGTGGTAAAT
Organism: Thereuonema tuberculata; assembly: GCA_023159025.1. Classification (NCBI taxonomy): domain Eukaryota; kingdom Metazoa; phylum Arthropoda; class Chilopoda; order Scutigeromorpha; family Scutigeridae; genus Thereuonema; species Thereuonema tuberculata. The sequence goes on along the minus strand of JAFIDM010000003.1, from coordinate 143,937 downwards.
AATTTGACTGTAGAGGATACTAGTGATTGATATACAGTTATTATCTTTCCTAATAATGTATCTGTGAAGTTTAAATTAGATACAGGGGCGCAATGTAATGTGATAACTAGTGATTTAGTTAAGAAACTGAAATTACAGATAAAGCCGTCGACAGTGAAATATCTACGGTCCTGGAATGAACAACTTACTAACGTGAATGGAATAGTTACTGCAAGATGTAAAGTGGCTAAAAAACTAGCTATTATAATGTTTCATGTAGTTAGTGACTCATTCAAGCCTATTTTAGGAAAACAAACGTGTGTTGAACTTAATCTAGTGCATGTCAATGCAATTAAACTTGAAACAGATCCGCCAGATGAACTGTTTCAGGGCATAGGATGTATTAAAGGTTATGAGTATGACATAGATCTTGATTCAACAGTGTCTCTCAAAATCCACCCACCACGTAGGATACCATTTGCATTAAAGTCAGCAGTTAAGTCTAAATTACATCAGTTGTGTAAACTTGGAATTATAGAGCCAATTACAAAACCAACACCATCAGTCAGTCCACTTGTTGTTATTGTGAAAGGAGATAAAGTTAGAATTTGTATTGATCCAACTGATCTCAATAAAGCAGTAAAAAGAAGACATTATCCTTTACAAACAGCTGAAGAAATTGCAGCTCAAATAGAACATCCTAAGTACTTTACGTTACTTGATGCTAAACGACAGTTTTGGCAAATTAAAGTGACAGAGAGAACTTCAAAGTTTCTCACAGTTAATACACCTTGGGGAAGATATTGTTTTAAGCGTTTACCTTTTGGTTTGGCTTCAGCACCAGAGGTATTTCAACAAATTATGACAAAAATACTTCAAGGATTAGAACATGTAAAAGTATCAATGGATGATATATTAGTGTACCATAATACACTTGATGGTCTTCAAGAAGCAACTAAGCTAGTGTTTAATAGACTGCAAGAAGCTGGAGTAAAGCTAAATGAAGAGAAATGTCAATTTGAAAAAGTTCGAATTAAGTTTCTTGGCCATTATTGGTTAGCTAAAGGTCTTGAAGTTGATGAAGATAAAGTTCAGGCGATAGTAGCACTTAAGCCACCATAGAATAAGACTGAATTACAATGTTTATTAGGTACTGTAAATTACTTAGCCAAGTTTATTCCGAGGCATTCTCATCTGACAGAACCTTTAAGAAAGTTGTTACTTAAAGAAGTTGAATGGGAATGGTCAAAAGAACAGCAGATAGCTTTTGAAACTATAAAGGAACATCTTAAGAAAACACCGACATTAGTTTTTTATGATGTCAACAAAGAAGTTGTTTTGACAGTCGATGCCAGCTCATATGCTGTAGGTACAGCTTTGAGGCAGGATGGCAGACCTGTTTGTTACGCAACCAAAGCGCTTACAACAACGCAACAAAACTATCCGCAACTTGAAAAAGAGGCATTTGCAATTCGGTTTGGGTGCTTAAAGTTTCATGATTAAATATATGGTAACAATATAACTATAGAAGCAGACCATAAGCCATTGGAAGCAATTGCGAAGAAGCTGCTTTGTTTAGCACCTCCACGAGTTTAACGTTTGTTGTTTGATGTGATTCAATATTCACCCAAAATAGTGAATAATCAGGAAGGGATATTCCACTTGCAGATACGCTTAGCAGAGATTGTGAATCTCAAATCGGTGTAAATCCACATATTGATGAAATTCAACTTCAGGTTGATGTACCGTTAGGAAATCTACATTGTGGTGACTTACAAAAACAACTTGCAGAAGATGAACATTTACAAAGACTTCTGTATTATATTTGTAATGGATGGCCTAATGAAGTAAAAGAATTACCTTCAGATATTTGTCAGTATTGGACATTTAAAGAAGAACTGTCAGAATATCAAGGATTAGTTTTCAAAAATGAACGTCTTGTTGTTCCGGAGTCTTTAAGAACTGCTTATTTACGATTGGCACACCAAGGACATATTGGAGTGAATTATACACTAGCAAGAGCAAGAAAATTGCTTTATTGGTGTGTGTAGAACACATAAATTATTACTTATTATTAGAATAAAAACAACAACATTTCGTTTGCTTGCGTTTAGTTTCGGTTTACTACTTCTATGGGGAATACAAACTTTAAAAGAGGGTTTTACACTAGTGCCGTCTGTTGGCGAATAAATGAAATAATATAACATTAAACCAAAGGTTTCTACACTCCCCCCCATTAAATATCGTCTCACTCTAAAAGGCATAGTCTTTGAATCGGTCTTTTTGTAAGAGTTCTATTAGGGAATTTAATTTCACAAGATTTAACACGTCCATCTCTAGCTTCATAAGTCTTCATAACTCTTTCCATTCTCCAGTACCATCTTGACTTATTCACCTCTTCAACCAGGACGATGTCGTCTTGTTGTAAAGTTCTTTTGGTAGGCTTACTCTTAAATTCCTTGAGACCTGTAAGATATTCATGACTCCATCTTGACCAAAAGTTATTCAGTAGTTTCTGACATAACTTCCATCTTTTTCGTATCTCAACTTCCATCTGTTTATGGTATTCGTGGTCTCTGGCAAACTTGTTATCCTTTTACCTGTCAAAAAATGTGCGGGAGTTAAAGCTTCTGGTTCATGTGCTTCGCTGTACACGTATGTCATGGGTCGAGAGTTGATCACTGCCTCAACTTCCGCTAAGGTCGTACTCAATTCTTCATAATTTAACTGGGCTCTTCCTAAAACCTTTTTTAGACAGGTCTTGACTGATCTTACCATTCTTTCCCACCAACCTCCCCACCAGGGAGCATGTTCTACTACGTATCGCCACATAATTTGCTTTTCTGTCAAGAAGTCTTGGAATCGTTCGTATTTGAATGACTTAAACAACACCTTTAACTCTATCTGCTTTCTTGAAAGTTCTTCCATTGTCTGACCATATAACAGCTGGGATGGCTCGTCTGGCCATAAATCGCTTGAGTGACAATATAAAAGAATCAGAATCAGTGGTCATGTCAGTCACTAACTCCAAATGAACAGCTCTCATAGTAGCACATGTAAATAATGCGATATACATTTTTGTTTTGTCCTTTAAGTAAAGTGGTCCTGCAAAGTCAATTCCAGTGATGTTGAACAGATCACTCTGCACGACTCTTTCTTCCGGTATAGGTCCTGCCACATCTGTCATCTTTTTGGCATATAGTCGTCTGCAGATCACAAACTTTGAAATCATACCCTTAATCTTTTTTCTGGTGCGTGGAATCCAGAATCTCGTTAACTCACTGAGGGTCTCAGTGATACCTCCATGTAGAATTCGTTTATGACAATCTCTTATGAACAACTGTGAGATGTGGTGTTCTGTTGGTATAATATAGGGGTTTTACATCTCAGGATCCAATGATGAGAATTGCAATCGGTTATTCAGTCGTATAATGTTATTTTTATCTAAACTTATAGTAGCATTTCTCAAAATGGACGTCGTGGAAACTTTTTTTCTTTACTTAATGCTGTCAGCTCCTCGTGGAAATGTTCTTGTTGAGCTCTTCTTATCCAAAACATCTCTGATTGCTGTAATTCATTAATATTTAAAGGTCTGATAGTCCATTTCTTTGTTGACTAAAAATTATGATAATAAACCAGCACACAAAATTTTTTTTAAAAAAAGTTTATAAAAACATTTAAAAATACTTATTGGAGCCTTTCGAGTTCTTCTGCAGGACTCCTCTTCAACACAGCGGAAGAACTCGAAAGGCTCCAATAAGTATTTTTAAATGTTTTATAAACTTTTTTAAAAAAAATTTTTGTGTGCTGGTTTTTTATCATAATTTTTAGTCAAGTAATTTTTCGCACACATAAAAAGTATTTTAATCCATTTCTTTGTCTTTGTATTATTGACAAACCGTTGAATCCATGATGTTACTCTTAATAACTTGTTCCAACTAGTAAATCTTTCAACATTGAAGAGAGCCTCACCTAAAATAGTTAGATGAGCTGCTGTGATTTATTCATTCTGTTTTTCATATTTTATTAAAGATTTAGGCCAATCACATTCTTCTTAACCAATCTGGTCCGTTCCACCACAGTGAATTGTCCTGAAGTGTGGTGACATCAATCCCTCTCGTCACTAGATCTGCTGGGTTGTCTACCCCAGTGCAGTGCCTCCATTGACCCAGTTGCGTAAATAGTTGTATCTCTCTTACTCTTGCTGTATTGAAAGGTTCTCGTAACTTTGTATCTTGTATTCTAGTGAGTGTTATCGCAGAATCTGTCCAAAATATCATCTGTTGGATGAAGAATCTCCATTTTAAGTCCTTTATTAAACGAGTTGCCAGAAGAGCTGCCATCAGCTCCAACAGAGGAATCGTCATTTATCGTAGTGAAGCTACTCTGGATCGTGCGAAACAGAACGTGGTGTAGATGTCGTTGTCTAACTGTACTCTCATATAAACCACCACTCCCTTACGCCTTCGGACTTGCGTCGCAGAAAATGTGTATCTCGCGACAAGTGTTCTTGTCATCCCATTTTAAATAGTGCCTAGTCACACTTATGAGCTTGATTTTCTTAATTTGCTGCAGGTATCCTTCCCATCTGATTTGTAGGTCTAGTGGGAGTTCCTCGTCCCATGTCAGCTTGGCTCTCCATAAATCCCGAAACAGCATTTTACATCCCACAATAAATGGCTCCACCAGTCCCAATGGGTCGAAGATCTTTGCCATAGTTTGAATAACGCCTCGTTTCGTATATGCATTATCGTTTATTTCTTCTGTTAGTCCATTGACATTAACTCCTAAAGAATCACCCTTTTTGTTCCATTGGAGCCCTAAAACCTTGGTATTATAGCTATCTGTTGTTGCCTCGGTTCCTTCTAATTAGTTGAAAAGGTCCTGAAGAACTCGTGAATTTGATTTCCATTTCACAAGCTCCATGTTTGCTTCTTTCATAACTGCTTTTGCTTCCCAAAACAGATTGTAAGCTTCTTCCTCCGTCTGCAGGCTGTCAACCAAATCATCAACATAGAATTCCTCCATCAATCTCTGACATGTTGACGGGAAATTATCTCGTGCTTCTTCCAAATGATGTCTTATTGTGGCATTTAGCAAAAAGGGGCTTGCTTTCATTCTGAACATTTCTCATGTAGATCTGTATGTCCTTAACTGCAACTGTCCATGTTCTGGAATTTCTTTTATCCAGAAGAACCTTAGAGCATCTCGATCCTTCGTTGAAACAGTTACTCGGTGGAATGCCTGCTTGATATCACTTGTAATTCCGATTTGTCCGGTTCTGAATTCGATCAGGATCTCTTACTTTTCTTAGCTGGTTGGGTCCCTTGTATAGACAATCGTTAAGGGATTTCGAACCCTTTCCATGTGAAGAAGCATCGTACACAATTCTTAATTTGGTTGTTGAACGTCCTTCTTTGATGACTGGTCTGTGCGGGATGTAATACAACGGATTGCCTGCTTGTATTTTGTCATCAGCTATTTCTTCTATCACTCCATCTCTTAACTGTGCGGCAAATACTTCGTGATATCTTCTTAAGGTGTCCAGTTCACGTTGTAACTTTCTTATTAATGTCCAAAATTGTCTAAGCGCTGTTTCTTTGTTATTGTCTAATTCTTTACAGTCCAGTTTCCATGGTAACTCCGTTTTGTACAGCTCCCCATTCCATGAGATGGACGTTTTGAAGTGATTTACTGCTTCCGACTCTGGAGGATCAGTCAGCTTCTCTGGAACTATTCCTATGGCTTCCATTTCCCAAAATTGTCTTAAGATGTCATTTGTATTTTCACGTATAGCAAATTGGTTCACAACTATCGTCGTCACAAGTTGATCTCCTGATTCATTTACGTTTGCATGTCCTATAAGACTCCATCCAAATTTTGTTTTGATGGCTCTTAGTTCCGGTGTAATGCTAATAGATTCATCCAACGCTAACTTCCAATAATTATCTGCTCCAATTAATAAATGGATTTCTTCATCTTGTTTGCCTGTCCATATCTCGAATGTAACACCTTTGTTTTGTAGAATTTTATGTAAAGTTGCATCAGTGGCTCGATTTGGCAATCTTGTGACGTAAGGTACCTCAATGGCTTTGATTTGCACCGACACATCCTCCTTAGATGGATGAGTTAGGCTTAACGAAATCACGTTGACTTCATGTGGTCTGGAAGCTCGGCTTCCAAATGCTCGTACAATCAAGACTGCCTTTCTTGATTTGTAGCAATGAAAGTTATCAACTAGTTTCTTAGAAATGAATCTACCCTCGCTTCCTCCATCCAGCAGACATCGCATGTTCTTGACTTGCTTTCCGTTTCTTATATTAGCTATCACTGTCTGAAGGAATACGCTTGGCAATTCTCATATTACTGTTGCAACCGACTTGTCTTCCTCACTATTTGTTTGTTCACTTTCCTTATTCATGCAAACCCAGCTGTGATGATCTCGTCCGCATTTACGGCATTTGCCTTGACTTCAACAATCTCATATCCGGTGATTAGGTCGTAGACATCGAAAACATAAACGTCGCTTCTTACTTTGTTCTCTTCTTTTGATTTTATCCAATGGATAATTTCTGCTGAAATGATCTGTTTCACCACAGAAGACACATTTATCAGCTCCAGTATACAGCGCGGCTGCTGTTCCTAGTTTATCATGTTGTCGTGTTTTTACTGTGTGTGTCCTCGGATCCGATTCTTTTACATTCATTAAATCAAGTTCCATCTTGCTTTGTACTTGAGCTGATCTTTCACGACTCTCCACTTCGACTTAAGATGCTCAATGAATTTGTTCACTTCCCATTCAGCTGGGTATTTCTTCGTAAAGTCAATTCGTACGATTTCTGTAACTGCTCCCATCATCAATGAACACAGTAATTACCCGTACGTTTTAGTATCAACCTCCGTTGTCTCCAAACTCCTTATATTATATTTCAATGATCCAATAAATTTCTTAAAGCTTCTACATCTTGTACTCGTTTTAACTTGGACAGGTTTAGTAGTGCTTTCATTAATGATGATTTATTTCTTTCCATATTTGTTAGTCAAAAGTTCTACAGCTGCTTCATAGTTCTTATCATTGATAGCCAATTCCTTCACTACACTCAGCGCTGGTTCTTGTAGTTGTGACTTTAAATAAAACAGCTTGGCTTCAGGTTTTAAATCATTGTTGGTATGAATACTAAGATTGAAACATGCCCAAAACTCCGTCCATTTTGTTATCTCTCCACTGAAATTTGGTAAATTAATTTTGGGAAGTTTTACCGATTCTCTTTCGTAGTTCATCAGGAACCCTTTCATATTCGTATTTGATTTTTCTGTATTTTGTCTAAGACTTGTGCATCTTTTGATGGCTCGCAAAATCCCATTAAATCTGTGTATCCATCAAAGATTTTTTCTTCATATTCAATTTCTATTCGGTCGGTCGGTTCGCACCGAAGTGCGAGCTTCGTTGCCGAAGCATCCGTGCTCCTGGGAGCGCTAGTGTTCCCAAGACGGCGAACCCCTAGCAGACTCCCTAGAATTACAAGGGAAAGATACTGGGGTGGTTTCCCGTGGCCTTCCCCAGGACGCCATTAAGGAATGACGTCAGACCGAAGAGAAAGTGAAGAAGAGGCTACAACACAGGAAAGGAAATTTTTGAAACATCCATGCTCGCTACCGGGATTTGAACCCGGGCGCTGGCACATTGATCTCACGACAGACCGACGCCTGAGACCGCTCGACCACACCAGCGCTGCAATTTCTATTAGAGCATCTTTTTCGAGTTCATCGCCATCAAGATGATTAATTATTTCCTTTTTAATCTCCTTTAAGGCCTTTTCCTTAATTTTGAGTTGTGCGTAATACCTTTTAACTGTATGTAAATTGGGTAATGTCTTTTTTAATTCAGCTTCAGCTAGATTCAAAATGCGACTTGTGGCTTGTTTTAACGTGGTCTGTTGTCTTTGGAGTTTATCCATGCTGTATGATTTATTATTCTTATTCGTACCGTCTTACTCGTAACTTCTTTTAAAATTATCTTTAGATCAGTTTCATTTGGTATTCGATTGTTTATCACAAATGCTCGGGCCTAATTTTCGCAATAACCAACTGCTTAGTTTATAAAAGTTGTTAATTCTTACTGTAATTCACTGAAATCCATGTCAATTTGTTTCCTGAAGGTCTTTCCCGGGTTTCGGCACCATTATCTTTTGTAGAACACATAAATTATTACTTATTATTAGAATAAAAACAACAAGATTTCGTTTGCTTGTGTTTAGTTTCGGTTTACTACTTCTACGGGGAATACAAACTTAAAAAGAGGGTTTTACACTGGTGCCATCTGTTGACGAATAAATGAAATAATATAACATTAAACCAAAGGTTTCTACAGTGTGGAATGACTAAAGATGTTCAGTCATTTGTTAGTTCCTGTGCAATATGTCAATCAACTCAGCGAAAGCCTTCACAAGAACCATTTAAAAATGAAACCTGTGCGTCATGTTTCAGCGTTTCTTTTCAGAACGAATGGAAGCTATGTCCAATTCAAGAACAAAAGAACGTAGTAAATTCTTATTTCAAGAAAAAGTTGCTTTAAGAACAAAGCATAGAACATGGGAACCAATTACAATAATTAAATCATCAGATGAACCACGTTCCTATATTGTTCGTACTACAGATGGATTAGAAGGAATTCAGTTTACCTTCAGCATATTAAGGCTGATATTCCTCCAACTTCAAGGACCTGTCCTATTCCAACACCATGCAATGAATCCAACCTCAGTACAACATAGAACAGTTAAGAATCCCAGTAACTAATGTACAAACAGGTCAGCAGATGTTAAGTGACACAAGTAATGAGCTAGAATCAGAACTGTTAAGAACCCCAGTAACTAATGTGCAAACAGGTCAGCAGATGTTAAGTGATCCAAGAACAGTTCCAGTTCAAACAAGATCAGGCCGAATAAGTAAACCGCCAGATTATTATTGGAAAAAAAAGAGAGGTGTAACGTGTCAAGCCTAATAATATATAATGTGGCATGCACAATAATCCACTGCATATATAGTGTTAATTAATTTATCTTCAGTGTGTTATAAATGATCTAGTTCTTATGCATTCCTGATGTTTGTATGTCAATGTTATTTAACTTTAATATATTAGACATCTAATATTATTACACATGTCATTCCCTTTATGTGCATGCTCATTAAGTTGATGCCTCCCCAATGGACTTCTGTGGTTTTGTGCTTCTTAAAACTGGACTGCATGACTGCACCTCGTATGCTGGCTGGCCTGTGGAAAGACTATTTAGATGAACACAATCCCCTAAGAATTTCTATACAGAAGCCTTCTGCAAGGGAAACTATGATGCCGGGCAATTGCCCTTAATTGGTCGTTACATGGAGCACCATCGTTGGTGGAGGAAGGGCATGAAGACCTCCGTAGCATGAAGTCCCAAATTTGTTCAGTTTTATTTGCCACAACCCTTCATATTCAGTGCTTTGTTTCTGAAGAAAAGTTTACTTGTACTCTCCCATCCCAACCAGAAAAACCTAAAACACAAAATTAATACTAATATCCTTCATCATAGCAGTTTCCAAATTGGCATCAAAACACTGCCATCTTTGGGTGAGCATTCTTTGCTCTTTGTTATAATACTTAAAGCTGTCCCCAAACAGGCCATACAGGCCCATGGGTGCACGGGAGGTAAGGCTCCCGACATTTCTTGACCAACGGGACTAGTATGAGGTCTGGGGGTCAGCCCCGACCCCCGCCTGCCTTTAACTTCCGGGAAAGAAACCGGTACCCATTCTACAGAGGGCTGGGTTGGCCCTAGGATCCGTTTGGAGGAGAATTGAGCGTGGAAAAATTCCCGCCCTCCGCCGAGGCCGGGAATCGAGCCCATCACCTCCAACCCGCAGCCAAGTGCCCTTACCATTCTGCTATCGGGCCCACTTGTTATAATACTACTGTTGCTAAATTTTTGTTTTTAGCCTGTCACGAGAGTTTTATTTTCTATCTCGGTGAACTATAAAATAATAAGATAAAACAAAATAAAACCATGATCTGCAACTGCCACTCTGCAAAGCTGGGTTTGAACAATAACAAACTTTTGATAGCGATCAGCTAAGATCAAAGATGGCGGCGCTGGGTCCTGTTTCCGCCAAAACGAACAGCTGATCAAAAACTATGATGATCAAATGAATAATTAAATTAATGATGATTTCATTGATCAATTATTTGTCTTCTCTTTTTATTAATGTTAACTTTGTACCTTCAAATGAAATAATGAATTACTTTGTTTAATGCAATAAAATATATGATTGAAACAATCACTTTGGGACTTGTTTGATAGTAACATAAGAACAATATTTATTACTTAATTCTCTTTCGTTAAAAATACTTTGTTTTCATTTCTTTTCTTTCAAACACAAATTAATCTAATTATACAAAATAAGCATATATAGATATATTCAAAAGTCAAATAAATTCCCCTGGCCACAAGATATCCCTTCAGAATTATAATCGAACCAATTTTCTTTTTTATTATTTCAATCCCCATTTGTAATTAATTACCTTTCCCTCAGGTGCACCTTCCTAATCCAAACGAATTACCTTTTCGACAACCTCAAAATGATAACAAACATCACTTTCCCCCAAAATACAATGTTAAAACCAAATACATTAAGATTACATCTTTATATTATTGAATCCAACTATTATATTTTTAGAACTACATATTATATGGTTAAATGCACACAAACATATTAAATACTGATTTTTAACAAATATCTTTTAAGTCAGAAATAGTTCAATTTAAACACAGTTCGACATTTATCGAAATAGAACAAGTTCTTTCTAATAGAAGCATCTTAACTTGGGATTTGGAAACAGAGTTTAACGATTGAATTCGAAACGAACACTTACAAGTTCCCGTGGATTTTCGCCGCACCAGACATCTTGGATTTCAGTAGCACAAATCGTAGAACACTTACTGATGAACAACGCACCTACAAAACACAAACGATGATTTTGTAAAACACTTTGTCACTAATGTATCCCACGACGATATCGATGCATGTGGTTGGCATAGCGTTTGACTGGGATTTTGACCCGTCGCTGATTCGCTGATTTATGCCTTTACCTTTGGCCTTTTCATGACAACTTCGGATTTGACGATAATGTAGTCTGCCGGGATTTCTTCCCCTTCCATGACTAGCTTGTTCGTTTTACCGTAATGGCTCTTCATAGTAAACAGGACAATGATTTTAGGCAAAGTCTGTGGCATCAGTCGGTTTTTACGTTAGTCTTCGTTGAGTTTCCTCCGGCGATTAGCTCCAATCTTTTCACCCTAATCAATTTTTAAAATCCTCGGTCAAGCTTCGTATTCACCGTTTCCTACTCCGATATATTATGTTTAGATCATTAGTTTAAAACATCAAAACGAAATTAAAATAAAGATAAGATAAAAGTATTTGAATCAAGTTCGGAGGTTACATTTTCTGTCGATGTTGGCTTAACGGCTCCGAATCCAACTCTATCTACTATAAAGCACTGATCATTCTCCCTTGCTATTTTGGCGCGAAAAAACCCCATAAAGTTTTGGTTTTTCCCGACCAATCACATCATCACAAATTTGTCACCTGATTTCGTTTCCCCCCCTTCTCCGTGTAAACCTGAGAATCACACTGTTCCCACGAGAACACTAAGAAATACAATTTCCGTTGCAGGTTTTCTTCCCGATTCAAGACACTTATTTTTAACTTATTTTCACAACACAAAACAAATATTAATACCATAAAATGAATTGGAATACAAAATACAAAATTTTCCTTTATTATAACAAAACATTATCTTTAAGGTTTACTTATGAGAAATAGCTGATAAACAAATAAATATAAAAAATACCCGACGGAAGCCACGAATCTAATGATTTATTCCAACTAACTAAAATCTTACTTCCGCCTCTACATATTGTCACTGGTTGCCAAACCACAACGTGACAAGCCTTAAAAATTTACTGATATGCATAGACAGGAAATAGTTATACCAATAACTAATACTATCTGTATTTGTGTGATAAATTTCTGTTAATTTTATATTTAGCCTTTATGAATTTAAAGTAAGTTTAAAGTAGTAATAATAATAATATTCCAAGAAGTTTCTTTGTATTTCATAACTTTATTAAGATTTCTATTCATTTTGTTCTTTTGTTATTTGTTAGGAGCATAGTTTTCAACAACAGAGGAAGAGGAGGAATAAAGCTCAAAGTATGTATTAAAAATTTTATTCTTACTTTATTATTATTCTTCAGAACTTATTTCTCATTTTTGTAATTCTGTTCGACTTGTCTTGAATAATTATTATTGAATAAAACACAATAATCCTTTTTAAAAATCTAAGTACATCATTGTATTTATTTAGCAAGTCTGTTTACTAATCGTCTGTTAAATTTGTTGATTTTCTGCTAGTATTCTTCAGTCTCAAGTAAAATCTATAACTTGAGATTTTGGTTCAGGCAAGCCACTGCCCACAACAATATAGATAAAATTATTAATAAAATTAATAGATTACTGTTCTTTGACATAAATCTTAATCTCTCAAAGAGTTTCGTAGTCGCATATTACATATTTTAACTTGATAAGATTTGCAACAATTATTTATTGACTCTTGTTATGGCTGAAGATGTAATTGTCCAAGTGCCGGAGCACAAGAAATAAGAGAGTTAATGATAATAAGAAATTCTGTGAGAAGACAGTATTTCTAAGCAGTGAATGCTTAGTTTTATAAATAATAGATGCTTGTTTATAAATATATTTTAACTTCGGCAATTTGCAATTAAGCAAGAAAAATTAGGTGGAAGAAAATTTAATCAGTAAATTATCTATTTTCCAGAATGTCTCTTCGTTGCAAAAAAAAAAAACACTCGCGAGCAAAAGTATGGAATCACTTACTTGAAATTGGCTCCGCGCGATCTTGAGTACTAAATAATTAGTTAATAATAATAAAAATGGCACCATTTTAAAGGTTAACTGTTAACTTTAAATTGATACCAAATTCATTTGAATCACACCAGTATTTAAGGAGCTATCCCGGATTAAGTGAAGGAGTAAGGAAAAAGACATGTTTCAATTGGTTGATGTGCCGCGAGTTGCGGCATATTGACACCCTATAAAAGCACGTGTTATCGGATTTTGTTTATCAGTCGGCTTTCACACGTTGACCCGTACACATCTCCGCTACTTTTGACCCTTGACCTTGGACGAAAATGGATACTACACCTACTGAAGCAGCACAAATCGTCGCCCTATTGCAAGAAGGGCTCAGCCAGCGGGCTAGCGCACATAAGCTCCACATAAGCCAGTCCTGTGTTTCGAAAGTTTATAAACGCTTTCGGGAGACTGGTGGCTTTGTCCCGAGACCAAGATCTGGACGGCGCCGGTGCACATCGGAGAGGGATGACCGTTTTATTGTGTCAACCTCTCTTCGAAATCGTCATTTGACTGGTGTCGACGTCCAGCAGGAGCTCAGAAATGTTCGTGGGGTAGCTGCCAGCGAGTGGACAGTTCGTCGAAGACTCAAGCAAGCGAATTTGACTCCAACAAGGCCTGCCACAGGCCCGAAACTGACGGCAGGTCACCGACAAGCACGCCTTCAATTTGCTCGCACCCATCTTGATTGGGAAGTCGAGCAATGGAGGCGAGTCCTGTTCTCCAACGAGTGCAGAATGTGTTTGCACGGCAGCGACTGAAGAGGTCGGGTCTACAGGCGGCCTGGGGAGCGATTTGCACAGTACTGTTTCGACGAGACAGTGGCTAATGGGGCGGTTCTTGTATGATGTGGGCCGGTATTTCTTTTGACGGTAAAACGGAGCTTGTTTTCGTGCCTGGCAGGGGACGGGGAGGCGGTCTAACTTCAGACCACTACATTTCCGATATTCTGCTGGAACATGTCGTTCCCTGTACTGGATATATCGGTGATGACTTCCTCCTTCTGCACGATAACGCTCGTTGTCACACTTCCCGTGCCACAACTGAATACCTCGAAGAAGTCGGTATCGCCACATTGGACTGGCCAGCGCTCAGCCCGGACTTGAATCCCATTGAGCACGTGTGGGATGAACTGAAGAGGAGGGTTCGTTCCAGAAATCCTTCTCCTTCAAGTGTGAATGAGCTGAAATTGGCTTTGATAGAGGAGTGGGAAGGTATCCTGCAAGAATCGATTCAGAAGCTGATTACGTCAATCAAGACTCGTCTTCGAGCAGTTATTAGGGCTAGGGGAGGGAACACAAAATTTTGAAACTTAATTTTAAGGCCAAATAATTTTTTTTTAAATTAATTTTTGTTGTTTTCTTCATTCATTATTTTTCCATATTTCCTTGTTTTCCTTACTCCTTCACTTAATCCGGGATAGCTCCTTAAATACTGGTGTGATTCAAATGAATTCGGTATCAATTTAAAGGTAACAGTTTAACCTTTAAGATGGTGTCATTTTTATTATTATTAACTAATTATTTCGTACTCAAGATCGCGCGGAGCCAATTTCAAGTAAGTGATTCCATACTTTTGCTCGCGAGTGTAGTTCCTATACATATTAAAATTTGGATTCAGAAAATTTACAATTTTTTTAAAGTTATTTATTAATAGTAATTTATTAATATTTATTATTTAGTATATATATATATATATATATATATATATTATAAATGGGTTATTCCATATCAAATCATCCAGAAATGTTAGGAAATGTCACCCACCCTCACAGAAAACTTTGTAATTTTGTATAATTGAAGTTTACCTAGATATATGAACATTTCCAAAATTTAAATGTTGCAGGTTAAGTAATTTTTCAGTAATGGTCTCAAGAAGTTATATGGATCCAGGAACTCAGGTGTTCCATGGACGAACTCCTTGATAATTTAAAAATGCAATAGTTCCTACAGTTTTTGCAGTAGAACCTTGGGTTTTTTTTTTAAATTAAAAAGGAATGTTTATATTTTTATGTTCATGCTCCTTTTATTGAGTAATCGTAAGTTTTTTTTTAGAAAAAAAATGAAAATAATTTTTTTTCAAATAAATTCGATACCTGGGCATTATATTTTTTTAAAGGTATTGCTCCCTCATAGATTCCTTTGAAAATTTTACAATATTATTATAAATCTTTCTTTATGTCACACAAAAAAAAAATATCAGTTTATAAAAATGATGGGAAGTGTAGAAAAAAACACTAAATTAAAAAAAAAATTAAATTGATAATTACTGACTATCATGTCATCTGTAAAGTGAGCACCATAAAAAATACATATGAACAGAAGCGGCTTGTTTTAAGTAATTTAGCTGAAATGTATTCTCTCTATAAAAAGAAGTATCCTGAAGACAAAGTAGGATTTTCAAAATTTGAATCTCTTCGACCGAAACAGTGTATACTCGTAGGATCATCAGGAACACCTACCGTATGTGTCAACACTTACAGTCAAAATGTTAATTGCTTCTAAATTCCATTTCTATTAAAGTAACATACACCATGATCTAATGAAAACAGTAAAATGATAAAAATAACTGAGCCTGTATGCTCCGTCTGTGAAAAAAATGCCCCCCCCCCCCCT
>JAFIDM010000003.1:96173-128274 GCA_023159025.1 Thereuonema tuberculata | reverse complement strand
AAAAAATGCCCCCCCCCCTTTCCCAGTTCTTTACTTCAAACACACTTAAAAAATGAAATAGAAGGCTATGATCCTGATGTGATGGTTCAGTACAGTCAATGGGTATCAACTGATAGAATGACTTTAAATGTTCAAATCACCACTCTATCAGAATTCTGCGACACAGTAATTAAGAAAATTGAAACATTTACTCCACACTCTTTTATTGCTCAATCACAGTCTGATTATCTGAAAATGAAGAAGGAAACACTTGATGAAGGATCAGTGTTAATTTTAATGGATTTCAGTGAAAATCTCCATTTTGTTGTTCAAGATGAAGTACAGGGGTACCATTGGAACAATGGTAGCTGCACTCTTCACACTGTTGTTATATATTACAAAAAAGATCAACAGTTGCAAGCAAAAAATTTTTATATCATTTCTGATGATCTAGAACATGATGTGGCCCTTGTGTATCAGACTCAGAAGATTGTATTGAATTTTTTGAAGTTTGAATTTCCTGAAATTCCACTTGCTTATGCTGAATATTTCACTAACGGATGTGCTGCACAATATAAAAATTGTAAGAATTTCAGAAATATCTGCTATCATGAACACGATTTCAATATAAAGTGCAGCTGGTCTTTTTTTGCAACCAGCCATGGCAAATCTCCCTGCGATGGTATTGGTGGCACTGTCAAAAGACTTGTCACAAAAACAATTTTGCAAAGACTATATAAAGATCAAATACTTACTGCATCGCAGGTATTTGAATTCTGTCGGGAGAACCTACAAGGCATTTCAGTTCTCTTTGTTTCAAAAGATGAAATGGTTCAAGTCAGAAATTTTCTTTTCCCATGCTTTGAAAGTGCAAAAACTGTTCCTGGAACACGATCTATGCATCACATTATACCACTATTACCAACCAAGATTGAAGCAAAAAGGCTAAGCTGTGATACTGATTTTAGTATCATTCATGATTTCTCTGCACTTCCGCCACTGATGCCATTATGCTATGTGCAGCCCAACTGCTATGTTGCATTTGTATATGACTCTTCTTGGTATTTGGGAATTGTTGAGAAAGTGAATGGTGTAGAAGGAGATGTTACAGTAAGGTTCATGCATCCTCATGGACCATCCCCGTCCTTCTATTGGCCTGATAATGATGTTTGTGATGTCCCATTCTCACATATTCTATGTGAAGTTGATATCACCACAGCAACAGGCCATACTTATTCTCTAAACAAAAAGTCTTTTAGATTGGTGGATGAAAAGTGGTCCTCATACAAAAAAATATTAAATGTGAAGCATTAAAGCATCTTGTCATATATATAGTTCCAAATGAACTTGAATGCAGATTCATATCTTATGTAATGTACGAATATATTTTATAGTTTGTAGTTTTGTTTTATATTGCAATTTTTTTTACATTTGAATATTTTTATGCTCACTTATGTTGTTAATGTTTCTTGAGTAGTTAACAGTATTTCTATTATTGTGATATTGTGGAAATGTTCTCAAAATTCAAGATGAATTTTTTTTTGTGAGTACCATTCATTTCTCAAAATTGATTTTTTTTTTTGTAATGCAAGTTTACTATTTGTAAATCACTTTGTAATTTTTTCAATGATTTTCAGAGGGGAGGGGGGCAAGTGTCCAAATTTTTTTTAGCAATTTAACCAAAAAAAAATTAATCTACAAAATTTTATATGGCCAATTCTTTCACGGTTTTTTTTTGTAAGAACAATTCATTTCTCAAAACTGATTTTTTTTTTTGATGAAACTTTATTATTTGTAAATCACTTTCTAATTTTTTCAAGGATTTTCAGAGCGAAGCAAGTGTCCAAAAAAAAAAAAAAATTAAAAAACAATTAAAACAAAATTTTATATGGCCAATTCTTTTATGTTTTCGTAAACTACATGTCACAATACATATTCAGGGAAAAAAATTGTCATCCTACTTGTTTCCATTTAAAAACTGCAGCCAATTTTCAAATTTTCACAATTCGTTTTGAAGTACCACATTGCATCAAACTTTCTGCTATTATTACCAACAGAATGTATATAAAGCAATAAAAATTGGCAAAAGTACATGAAATTAAGTATAATAGCAGTACACAAAATCTCAATTCTCAACTAGGTAGTGGGTGACATGGCCTGGATGACTTGACGTGGAATGACCCAAATATTATA
This sequence comes from Thereuonema tuberculata, assembly GCA_023159025.1. Classification (NCBI taxonomy): domain Eukaryota; kingdom Metazoa; phylum Arthropoda; class Chilopoda; order Scutigeromorpha; family Scutigeridae; genus Thereuonema; species Thereuonema tuberculata. The sequence continues at coordinate 126,102 of JAFIDM010000003.1, read as the reverse complement.
TATGTTACACCGAATCCGTGAAATTGCCTATTGCGTGAAATCGGCAAAAAATTGCCGAATTCATGAAAAGTGCAAGCCCGTTGCTTTATCCATGAAATAGGCAAATTAGCTGCCGAATGCGTGCATTGAGCAACAATGTTCTTGCTTTTTTCATGTATTGAGCAAAGTACACAGTGGCGCTCCAGTGGTGTTTTTTGTAACTAACTGTTTACTTGAGCAAAACGTCCAGTTAAAGGACATAGAATTGAAAGAAAATAGAAAGAAAAACGATACCTTAAACTAATTTTATTAAAAGGTAGTTTCACGATTTGCATCGTGCGTAATCATCGTATGAATTTTCACGATTTGCATCGTGCGACATCATCGTATGAAAAGGGTCGATTTTCAATATGTTACGGCGCACTGCACTGCGCAAGCCCACTAGTTGTTTAGTTTCTTCGATTGCGAGTTTCTTTGAACACATACAGACGATCACCGTCGTGCTTCATCCAATTCATAACAAGGATTCAGGAAACTTAGAAACATCACTCATGTGTTAAATTGAATTTGATTTGTATTTTTAAATGATTTGTTAAATAAAGAAATTTCAAAAGAGGCATGGATATTTGTAACCGAGAACAGATTGATAGCACTGTAATTGTATATTGTATTTTTAAAGGTTTGTTAAATAAAGATAGCTAGATTAAAAGAGGTGTTGATATTTGTAACCTTTTTGACTTGAAAATTAAATACATCAAATTATATATTATAATATTTAAATTTACTAAAACGCATTCAGCAAATAAATAAAAATGTCCAAGTTATGACACAACCCAAATCCATGCATCTTAATACAGATTCAAGTTAAATTCGATATCCGTTTCAAAATTACTTCTACAACTGTCAAAATGACAATTTAAGAATTCCATACACTTACTGCTCATTGCACGCATTCGGCAGCTAATTTGCCCATTTCATGAATAAAGCAACGGGCTTGCACTTTTCATAAATTCGGCAATTTTTTGCCGATTTCACGCAATAGGCAATTTCACGGATTCGGTGTAACATATATATATATATATATATGTACAGGGTGTTTCGGAAATCGTAGACAAAGCGAAGAGATACGGGTTCCAAAGGTCATTTTGAGTCGAAAATGTTCTATGACATTTTGTTGTAAGGGCCATAGTTTTAGAGTTAGGAAATGAATGCTTTGGGAATGGTCCTTAATCAAAGAAATCTCAGTTCACATTAGGAAGTGTAAGTAAATAAGGTCAAGGTTTATTACAAAAAGCAATCCGGATAACAAATATCATGACTGAAAACAGGTATATAATTAAAGAAAATGCTCAAAATGGCCAGAACTAAGCTTTCTTTAACTCAATACAGTAGACTCCCTCTTAACTGGCTTAAATGGGACCGAGGGTAAGCCGGTTAAGCGAAAATCCGGTTAAACCGGAGAGGAAGTTCAGATGTATTTGTCTTATAAATAAATACACAATTAAAATACAGTATTGTCATTTTATTCAAGATATTAAAGTATTAAAAGTTACTTACCATTAAAAAAATGAGTAACTTTTTTTGTTGAAGCCTAGAAGTTCAAACAATGATTTAAATGATTTCTCCGCTCATCCAAAATCACCTTTCTTTCCAACCCTTGCAGCTGTATTGTATATGTTGTATCTGAACTTGTATCTGAAATACATGGGATACCAATACTAAATAACGAAACACATGGTTTTTTTTATTTTTTATTTTTTATTTTTAGCTATTTTTTTACATTTTAAAGATAAAAAAAAATCGGCCGGTTAAAGCAGAGATCTGGTTAAAGGAAGTCCGGTTAAGAGGGAGTCTACTGTATTTTAGATTTTGCTCTTTTTAATTTTAATTTTTAAAATATATGAAATAAGTAAATAAATTTAGGTATTTTTTTGTAAGTAATAAAGAAACCAATTGTCTTTATTACTTAGTCCTTTTTTTAGTAATTTAGTTTTTATTTTTAGATTTAGGTAATTTGGTTGTGTTTTTTTTTTTTTTGAATAAAAAAGAGCAAAGTCTTAAAATACTGCGTTTTTGTTTTCTAAATTATTTCTAAATTTTGCCGCTGATGACGTGAGGATAAATTTGGCTATATCTTCACAGAAACAGTGATATGATCTTTGTATTGGCGTTTTTCAAATTTCACATCATTGTCCGGCTATATATGTTAATTTTATTCTTATATTCTACACTTTCTAAATTGCACATGATTGATTGAAATCTTTGCTTTGCAAAACTCGAAGGGAATGCTTTGAGTATTGCCTGTTCGATTATATATATATATATATATATATATATATATATATATATATATATATTATTTATTTTTAAATTTCTTTTGTATTTAAACCTTCTTAAAATCTTTATTTAATTTAGTTGGGATATTAACGGTGCATGTTTATTTGTTGACGGAGGCTACAAGAGGGAGCAGCGCCCTTTTTGGGGTGTGGTTCGCCGCAGGTTTCCTACTCCTTCCTCCCTTGTCATCTCCCCTTCACCCCGGTCTCACCTTCAGCTGCTGCTAGACAGTCTGGCGACATCCTCCTCTTCCCCTTAACTTTGCTTACAGTCGCCTTCCCATTTGGCTTCACTGTCCGACACATCATCTATTCCCTGAATCTTTAATCCTTTGACTTTCTATTGATTAACTTCTTAAACGATGTAAAACTTAGAGCCCAGCACCTCGTTGATCCTCTGAGCATTCCTAAAATTCTCCTTCACCTAACCCCCCCCCCCCCCCCCCGTTTATATGTGCATCTATTAAACCATGGAAAGGCATTACTGTTAGTTTACAATGTTTTTAAGTTTACAATGTTTATAAATCTGGCAGTTTGTGTTTAGATTAATTCAGTAACGGTAATGTTTTGATAAGTTTTGTACTAATAGTAACTGAAAGTAATGTATTAATTGAAACTGAAAGTAATCTACAGCGCTTAGTTAAAAGAAAAGAAAAAGTAGTTCAGAAAAAGTGGCGCTGCTGTATTGTGTTCTCTTTGATGGCGATCTCTTTGCAGTAAAAGTTCAGATCAAGCAAAAGTGTAGTTTCTTCATTTTTAACTCACATTTTAACTCACTCTGCTTAGGATTCCAACAGGTTACGGGCCCAGATAACGTGTTCCAAAGCATCCGGACGAGTTTAAATGGTGAGTTTGAAGAATAAAGAAGATTTAAAGTGAAATTATCGGACATTGCGAAGTTAGGCTTATCTTTCGTGAAGAATGTCAGACAGAATTGTTATGGAAAAAGAGTTTAATGAATAAAGAAGATTCAAAGGTAAAGGAATAAGGAATTATCAGACATTGAATAAAGAAGATTTAAAGGTAAAGGAATAAGAAATTATCGGACATTGGTAACTGAAAATTAGTTAGGCTTATCTTTCGTGAAGATGTCAGACAGAATTGTTATAGAGAGGTTAAACAACAGTAACTATCCTACATGGAAGTTTAAGATGGAACTATTACTGATAAGGGATGGTGTATGGGACGTAATAGATAAGGAAATTCCAGATAATCCGGACAGTAAATGGTTTACAAAGGATGGGAAAGCCAGGGCTGAAATTGGTCTAAGAGTCAGTGACAATCAACTTAGTCACATCAGGAAAGCTACTACAGCACAAGCAGCATGGCGATCACTTCAGGAATACCATCAGAAGGTTACTTTGTCGAACATTGTAACTTTATTAAGGCGATTGTGTTCCAGAAAGTTACAGGAAGGCGGAGATATGGAAAAGCACATCCAAGAAATGGAGGACAATCTGAACCAGATTACAGCACTCGGGGAAGAAATAGCAGACAGACTGGCGGTAGCATTTATGCTGAGCAGCTTACCGGATAGTTATTCAACACTGATAACAGCGTTGGAGACTAGACCGGATAAAGATCTGACGCTAAGCCTCGTGAAGACAAAAATGGTTGAAGAGTACCAAAGACGACTTGGTTATTCATCCGAGGGGCAGGTTCATGAGGAGAAAGTTCTTAAAGTATGCACGCCGAGAAGGAAAGACGCTCAAAGATCAAGCATTGCAAGCGGAGCATCGCAGTTTTATGGAGAATGCTACTTTTGCAAGAAGAAAGCAGGCCATCTTAAGCGTGATTGTCCTGAGTACAGACTTTGGAAAAAGAAAAAACAAGAAAAGGAAAAGATACTTGCGGCAAATATGGTTAATCAAGAAAGACTTCCAGATCCAGATATTTGTTTCACAGTAGGCGAAGGCAACCGTGATAAATGGTATGTAGATTCAGGAACGGGAAGGCACATGAGCTGTGATAGAAAGTTCTTTACATCTTTAGACACCACCGTGCGGACAAAAGTACGGTTAGCAGACAATCGAGTGATCACTGCGGAAGGTGTTGGCAGTGGCGTTCTACGATGTAAAACTGGTAATGGGAATGAAGTACGTGTTATCACAGTGAAAGACGTGCTGTACACTCCGACTTTCAGCGGAAGTCTACTATCTACTAGCAAGTTAGCCAAGCTGGGATTCACTACAACGTGCGTAGGTGGAACCGATAAGTGCCTTATCATCTGGAAAGGAAAAACAGTGGCTACAGCAAGAGTTAATGCTGGAATGTATGAACTTGAGCTAGATAAAGGTGAACATGCACTTACTGTGTCAACAAAAACGAAAAAAATCACTCCAGAATCAGAGGAATTGCAGAGGCAGAATGGGGGACGACCTACAGAACGCCTGGTTGAGGAACTTAAAGAACAAGAAAATATAAACAAGTCTAAGGGAGCTCCACCAGTGACTCCGAAAGGTAAACCCGTGCTTGAAGTCAAAAAGGATTTTAAAGAAGCACAACAAGTCAAGTCCCAGGAACCCCCACTATCAAAGAAAGAAGAAAATAATAAAGCTCGCTCCCAGAAGCCGATCACCGAAAGAATTATAAAGTTTAGTAATTCTCCTCAAGAAGTGACTCAAGATGTTAAAGAGAGGAAGAAGAAAACAAGTTCTCCCAGTTACGAAGAGGAATCTGGTAAAGAATGTGATGTCTATTCAATCGAATCATCTCAGGACAAAATCCCAAACAGAGAAGAAGGAACTGGTGAACCGCCTCCAATCAAAGAATTCAGGAAACGAGAACCTCGTGGTAATAAAGGAAAACCCCGTTGAGGCAAAAGTTGCAGAGGTACTGGCAGTGCATTTGATATTCGTGGCAAGCAAGATTTTGACAGGCAAACCATTGAAAGCAGTGAAGACGAGGAAATTTGCCAATGCCTTTGGACTAGTATAATTTAAGACTTTATGTTTTAAATGGTTAAGGTTGCAGATTTATAAAACATTGAGGGAAGGTGTTAGTTTACAATGTTTTTAAGTTTACAATGTTTATAAATCTGGCAGTTTGTGTTTAGATTAATTCAGTAACGGTAATGTTTTGATAAGTTTTGTACTAATAGTAACTGAAAGTAATGTATTAATTGAAACTGAAAGTAATCTACAGCGCTTAGTTAAAAGAAAAGAAAAAGTAGTTCAGAAAAAGTGGCGCTGCTGTATTGTGTTCTCTTTGATGGCGATCTCTTTGCAGTAAAAGTTCAGATCAAGCAAAAGTGTAGTTTCTTCATTTTTAACTCACATTTTAACTCACTCTGCTTAGGATTCCAACAATTACAACAATTAAGTCCCTGACCTCTATAACTCTGTTGATTTAATGTATCGACTTATGTGCTGCTGGATGGAATGGAAGCCCGAAGTACAAGGTGTACAACTTTGCTTCCGCCGTTTTTTTCTCCAACATTTGAGGCTTTAATGAAACAAATTGATTACACATGTATCATTCAAAATATTGTCCATCGCTGGCCACTACTTTCTCCCATCTTTCGGGCAGTGTACGAATCCCGCGTCTAAAAAATTGCTCACCTTTTGAAGCGATCCACGAATCGATCCAATTTGTGACTTCTTCATGAGATTGGAAGTGTAGGTCAGCCAGGCCATGCACCATTGATCGAAACAGGTGATAGTCAGAGGGAGCAATGTCTGGAGAATACGGCGGGTGGGATAGGACTTCCCATTTTAACGTTCGCAAGTACGTTTTGACCTCTTTTGCAACGTGGGGTCTAGCGTTGTCGTGCTGCAAAATCACTTTATCGTGCCTCTCGCTGTATTGCGGCCGTTTGTCTTTTAATGCTCTGCTCAAACGCATTAATTGCGTTCGATAACGAGCACCTGTGATTGTTTCATTCGTTATAAACCTCGTAGTACACGACGCCGAGCTGGTCCCACCAAATGCAGAGCAGGATCTTGGAGCCGTGAATATTCGGTTTGGGCATCGACGTGGAAGCATGGCCGGGATATCCCCATGATTTCTTGCGTTTAGGGTTATCGTAATGAACCCATTTTTCGTCCCCGGTCACAATGCGATGCAGAAATCCCTTCCGTTGTTGCCTCTGAAGCAACTGTTCACAAACACACAAACGCCGTTCAACGTCTCTTGATTATTCAACTCATATGGGACCAAAGTTCCTTCTTTCTGAATCATGGCCTTGAGGCGTTTTGAAATGGCTTGCTGTGTCACTCCCAGTGATCGTGCCAATTCTTCTTGAGTTTGACGCGAGTCTTCACTCAGCAATGTCTCCAATTCTGCATCTTCGAAAACTTTCTCTCTTCCACCACTATGCCGGTCTTCGACGTTAAAATCACCGTTCTTGAAGCGTTGAAACCACTCATGACACGTTCTTTCACTAATAGCGTCCTCACCATATGTACTGGAGAGCATTCGATGAGACTCAGCCGCTGTTTTCTTCATATTGAAACAAAACAGTAACACCTCCCACAAATGAAGAGAATTTGGCTCGTAAACTGACATTTTCAATCGAGAACAACTTTATGATGCAGACACAAATTGACTAATGTTTGAATGGGGTTCTGTTGACCGAGGTCCAAGATAACTGCCTAACGTCTGCGATCTGTTTCTTTCAACCGCTACTTACCGTTGTCGCCACCTATCGGCAAATGGCGGAAGCAAAGTTGTACACCTTGTAAGTCGAGGGATGACTGCCATTTTGCAAGAACAAAAAACAGAAAGACAGTGGCAGCGAAATTCCTGCCCTTAACATTGCAGACACAATGAGTTAACAACAATCTCTCTTAATCTGAAAACAACTTAAAAACTTCATTAAAATGCTAGTGATTATTATTATTATTATTATTATATTCCTCATTGACAGTATTTATTTACAATGTGTCTATGAATAACTCAAAAGAGGGGATCAGCTAAAGAAAAATAATTGCGTGTACAGGGTGTTTCGAAAAAGGTAGACAAAGGGACGAGATACGGGTTCTTAAGGTTAATTTTAGTCGAAAATGTTGTAACCTTCCGCCCCTTTTATTTCTAGGGTTGACAGGTTCCTTGACATAATCAATTCCTGGAATGAAATTCCATTCTTTGAGTATGGAACAAAATTAAAACATTATTTTATCATTTTAAGCCTTGTTATCTCCAGTCAGCTATCATGTGTATAATTAACACTAGTGCAATGATTCTACAACAGTTGTTGATGCTTGTTAATAACACATTTAACGGCAACAGTTCTTTAATGTTTATAATAGTTCTTTTAGTCTTTAATTCTTTTCTATTCAAATATGTTTACACTTTTAAAGTTTATTGTTCGTAGCACTACTTCTTAAAAAGTTCCTAAAAATTCACTTAACTCTTTCTATAATAAATCGTATTGAATATTTTGGTTATCACTATATCACACATTAATTATCTTAAAGAATTCTTGTTAGCTGAATACGTTCTTTCTTTAAACTTTAAAGTCAGACGTTCCTTTTAGGTATTACTGCTGAACGCTTTTAATATTATTTAAGGAACTTCATCCTATCTTAATATTGTCGTAAGATGCGCAGACAAATTCCTTGCACTGCATACTTATACCATTTTTATTTCGGCCAAACCAACATACGTCGTGAAGTCATAGTCCATGAGTTAGGCCTAATTTCCTGACCTAGATTTTATTTCCATTTAAAAATGAAATAAGGAGACTAGAAATCTTCTTTCGTCCGTCTCCAATTCTGAATAACATCTTCTCATCGGTTTTTATTCTTCTTAACTTCACATCTGTATTGGCAGCAATTCTTCTTTGATTTCTTCCTTAGCATCGGATTTAATTTACGAAGTCGGAAACCTGTTACTTCCATGTCCTTCCACAACCGAGGCATATTACCTTTTCAGAATTTATCAGCCTAAACTGCGGGTGCCAGTTTCCTTCAAGTCCCTAGGTCTTATCTCACCTAATAACATCAGTGATTTATTTTGAAGTCATTACGTATCCAACGGTAATCATCATATCTTAATACTCAATTGGAAACTATAATAAATTCAAATTCTAACTGGATAATCTCCTTTCTGTTTGATATTATATGGATTATTGGAATTATTATGCCTTATATAAATGTCCCATATTTCTTTTTCAATTCCTTTCTTTTGTAATGTATATCATTAAACATCTTCTCTGACACAAGAAACAAATGTTTAAATACCACATTTATTTCAAAACAGCAAATTTTCAAGGAGAAATAAACATCTCCCCTTTTTCAAGCCTTTTTACAAATAATAAGTCACGAGATTTTTTAATTACAATATCTGTAAATACCATAGTAACAATCAATGATATTAATACAATATTAGAGAATATCGTATTCTACTTCACAATAACCACTTAGACTTAATAATCAACGAATGATATAAACACATTTTATATTCAATTGTTTTTTCACAATCCAATTCTTCAATTATTACCTTTTTATTGTAATTTAAATACTCTTTATCGATCAAATCTCTAGCTAATTTCACTATACATTCATCTACTTTAATCTCTTCATTCCTATTTAAATTTTTTCCTTTTGTGATTCGTATATATAAGCTCTCAATTACTTTTCTAGTTTTTGTATCTTTTCATTGCATAAAATTCTTACTTCATTATTAATATTATGTTTTTTCACATTACAATGTTCTGCTATTTCAGACTTCTTTACTAATTTCTTCTTTATGTAGTTCCCATGTTCCGAAACACGTTCCTTAATTGTTGTTTTTGTCTCCCCTAGGTAAAATGAATCGCAATTCAAACATTCCAATTTATACACTACACCCATTTCATACCTTCTATCATTATTATTCAATTTTTTGCACAAAACATTTTGTAATTTATTAATATACTCAAAACCTATGCTTATCCCAATTTCTTACATATTTCCTATAATTGCAAACTATTAATATGGGATGAAATACCTTCTGTCATCATGTGTTTTCAACTGTTTTATCTTAAATTTATGTACTAAGTAAAGAAGAAGATTTTAATAAAGAAGTTGCTGATATGAAATCAATACTAAAAAAGAATGGTTACAATGACAAATTCATTGATAGCACAATAAGGAATTATCATAAATTTAAGATAAAACAGTTGAAAACATATATGATGATAGAATGTATTTCATCCCATATTTAAATAGTAATAGTTTGAGATTAAAAGAAGTATGTAAAAAATTTGGGATAAGCATAGGTTTTGAGTATAATAATACATTAAAAAATGTTTTGTGCAAAAAATTAATAATGATAGAAGGTATGAAATGGGTGTAGTGTATAAATTGGAATGTATGAATTGCAATTCATTTTATTTAGGAGAGAAAAAAAAGAACAATTAAGGAACGTGTTTCGGAACATGGGAACTACATAAAGAAAAAATTAGTAAAGAAGTCTGAAATAGCAGAACATTGTAATGTGAAAAAACATAATATTAATAATGAAGTAAGAATTTTATGCAATGAAAAGAATACAAAAACTAGAAAAGTAATTAAGAGCTTATGTATACGAATCACAAAAGGAAAAAATTTAAATAGGAATGAAGAGATTAAAGTAGATGAATTTATAGTGAAATTAGCTAGAGATTTGATCGATAAAGAGTATTTAAATTGCAATAAAAAGGTAATAATTGAAGAATTGGATTGTTAAAAAACAATTGAATATAAAATGTGTTTATATCATTTGTTAATTATTAAGTCTAAGTGGTTATTGTGAAGTAGAATATAATATTCCCTAATATTGTATTAATATCATTGATTGATAATAATGTATTTACAGATATTGTAATTAAAAAATCTCGCAACTTATTATTATTTGTAAAAAGGCTTGAAAAAGGGGAGACATTTATTTCTCCTTGAAAATTTGCTGTTTTGAAATAAATCTGGTATTTAAACATTTGTTTCTTGTGTCGGAGAAGATGTTTAATAATAATTATTAGGCCTTCTTGAAGGCATTTTCCTAATCGAAAGTTAATTCCCTTTCAAATCAGATCAGTTGCTGACGAGATAGGAATTCCAAAACAGATTTTTTTTCTAAAAAAAAAAAAAAAAAAAAAAAAGTTAAAAGCAATTAAGATCAGAATAAAAATTTCATCTCCTTGCCTTCACCTCCTCCTATTATTGCCACATTCTTGCTCTATTCACCACAACAACCTAACAATAATCTTCCTAACATCATACACACACACCTATACGTGGCCACTATAATAATAAACATCCTCAACCACAAATATATTCCATCCAAGCATTCAGCCTCACAATTGAACTATTCTTCCAAGTTAAAAGAAACAAGAAACCGAGAAATAAAAAGGAAAAGAAAACAAGAAAAACGAATGGGAGAAAAGAAACCTTCTAACCAAACCTGATAAAGGTTACAATGCTGTATACATTTTGGTGTTCAGGTCGTAGTTTTAGAGTTAGGAAATGAATGCTTTCGGAATGGTCTCCAATCAAAGAAAGTTCAGTTCTTGCCATTTTGAGCGTTTTCTTTAAGTATCATACCTGTTTTCAGTCATGACATTTGTTATCCGAATTGCTTTTTGTAATAAACCGTTACCTTATTTACTTTCTAATGTGAACCGAGCTTACTTTGATCAGGGACCATTCCCAAAGCATTCATTTCCTAATTCTAAAACTACGGCCCGTTCAATAAAATTCATAGAACATTTTCGACTCAAAATAACCTTTGAAACCCGTATCACTCTTGAAATAATGTAACTCAAAAAAATACACCTCACTCAATCTTTCTTCGATATTTCAACCCTTTAATCAAGGGTTTTCTTCAGGAAAATATTTACATATATAAGAAAAGAATGAATAGATCATTCTTTTTCACATAAACAGTAAACAGAATAACAATCATGAATTTGAATACCACGTTGACATTTTTTAGATACATTATTGCAGCTTAACTTACATGCATTGTAGTGATTGTTGTTACCTAAATTTCATTTTGATAATAGAAACGCCATTAAAAACTCATTAGGGTAAAGTGACCAAATGTCGGCCGGTGCCCAAATGTTGGCCACCAAATGTTTTTTGTATTTTAAGAAACACGTAGTGGTCTAGCTTTGTTTTTTTTTTCGTTTTACACGATTTTTACATCTTTGGACTACCATCCTATCTTAGTTTCAATTGTCATTTTCAGTTGTCGCCATTTACTTTAAGCTCTTATCGAAGACGTGAGATTGATTGTTGCGGGAAACGATTGTTTTGGCGAGATTCTTCAGATTGCAAAGTTGAGAATTCCTTTTCTCCAAGCCAAAGCAATACTTAGTTTTCATGTTTTTTGTATTATTTTGATATTAGCAAACACTCAGCTGATATTTTAACATTATTTCATAAGTAATTAGTATTTATTACCTTAAAGCGCTTCAGTATTTACATTTTATTTTCCTATTTCAAGTTGTCCTAATGTCGGCCATGCAGTAGCCCAAATGTCAGCCATTATTTATTTGTTAGCGTGTAGCTTAGCCTAACACGCTAACAAAAAAATGTAAACACCTATCTTACTTATTAAAGACTAGTGGCAACCCGTGAAATATTCCCGGAAGTAAAACAGATTCCACATTTTTGAAATATCGTGACATTTTTCAAAAACCCAAGATTGAAAATGATGTTCAAAGCTCATTTTTTGAAAGCCATGACTTCCATAACAGCCCAAGTATAATTTGACTAATGACTAAGCAATAAAACAACATATGTATTTTGATCATTGTACTTCTTGCAAGCATGTAATTATCCATATTTCGAGGTTAGTTTCGAAATATGCTTGAAGAGTCAATACGGTGTGTGAGTCATTATAGCGTCATTATAAGTTAACCTCCTGCCCTAAAATAATGTCGATCCCCACAAAGATTAGCGCTGTTGGGATGACACGGAATGTTTGTGGCGCCACCTTGTATTTTGTTTCTTGCTTAAATACTGTGTCTATAGCGCTACTGGGATGACACACAAACACACTGACCGACCAACATCCGTAAGTACAGTTTTTGCCTAGTAAAAGGATGATTAGACCTATACTTGTTTTCGAATATAAGAATATACTTACAGGCTGAAAAGAAATTAATTTTATAAAAAAAAAAAAATATGATGTATTTAATTAGCGGTTTGTATCCGAGGTTTACATTTCTATCAACGCCTGGCCTAGATCTCACGGCATAACTAGGAAATCCCTAGTTTTTTTCCGAATTCACAGAGGCATAGCTATAAAATAGTTTTTTTAAAAAAAGGGAAATATTAGTATTAACGTCCTTTTAACTGCCAAGGAAATTATGGGATGGAGAAGGACAATTTGGCTAGAAAACGCATAGGAAAATTAATTTCTTTTCATCTATTATTGCAATATTTCCACTGTAGACTAGGCTATTGCACATTGAAACGATCAGAGCAAAGAATTGTATTATTAAACATATTAAGTTTTATAAATTCCAGAAAACACTTTCATACCATGGATGAAATAAGGTTACAATAAATTCAGTAAATTACTTACAATAAACATTTTATATTAACATCAGATGGGGTATATGAAATGAAACTGAAAGCTGCAAAAGAACAGAAAGAAAAGGAAGAGCTACAAATAAAAAAAAGAGAAAATAGGCTTAAAGCAGCTGCTTTGAAGAGAGAGAAAGCTGACAACTAAAAAAAAGAGAAAGCGAAAACCAGCAACAGAAACAAGAGTGGAAAAAGAAGCAAGAAAACTCCCAAAATCTAACAAGAAGACAATAAACATTTTCATAATATTTTTTACGTAAATTTGCATTCTAAATGTTAAAATGAGATTTTTTTAAATAAATTCGTGTGAACAGCAATGTTTAACTGATGCATATTTTTAACTGGCCAACATTTGGTCATCCCCTGGCCGACTTTAAGGCACCCTTGCGGACATTTGGTCACATTGTAAGGTTATAGTAATTAATGCATAGTTAACTTAATAATAGGTATTTTTCGTAATGCCAAACTTCTTTATTTCATTAAAATTACAATAAATCTAAAAATTTGTTTCAATCATATAAACTAAGTCATCAGATCTTTTATTTTCTGGTTATTTGTAGTATGTGGCCGATATTTGGTCACTTTACCCTACATATGAATTTCAAAATGTTGAATATTCTTAGTTAAGATACATTAATAGTAACTTATTGACTCATATTATATAAAAACAATATTAAAATACTAAGGCTTTAATTATTTTGACAAAAAAAAATCCTTAAAATTTTAAAATTTCAATTTTTGCTTAACATATTTTTAAATTTCAAAAAACCCGAATGATATATTATTCATCTTTTAGAGACTTGTCTTTATTTATACATTTTGATAAGTTTATAAAACCAGACTCTAAAATAAACTTTTCAGCTTCATCATTTGTCTCATATATTAAATTAAAGAAGCGATCTGGGTTGTGTTGCAAAATTGAAGCGTGATCCGCCCAATCGGATATTCCTTGCTTATTGTGTTTAAAGGCTCTAATGTGTTCATCTATGCCTTCCTTTAGGGATATGCCAGTACTTCCAATATATATTTCATGGCAGTCCCAACATTCCAACTAATATATGAAACCCATTTTGAAAAGCATAATAGTTTTGTCAACTTTATACTTTAGGAAATGAAAATAAAGCAACAGCACCTGAATAGAATATTCAGAATATAAAATATTCAAGAATATTCAAGAATATTTTATTTTTATTTCCTACTGATTTTCACAGCACATTAAATTTATTATTTAATGTATATGTGTATAATTAATTGATTGCAGAGCTATATATTTTTTTTTATTTACAACTATATACAAGGGTCAGTATCATGCTTAATGCTTATTAAATTCTTAATTGCTCATTAATTGAATGAAGTTCCTTTATCGAAATGTCAGTCATGCGGAAGAATGCTGCGCATTGTTTAAGCACTATTGTTCCATAAGTAAACAATGCTATAGCTGGGGTAATCCACATCTGCAAAGTATCCTTTTGTTGCACTAATGATTTGTCACTTGTATATTAACAACATTATCACTTCACAAAATTAGCACTTGTGAATTAACTTGTAACATGAAAGTAGCTCTCACTTGATGCACTTATGTCAATACTCTTTTGACTTTTGAGTATTGTATTCTCAGTCACACTCATGTGACACACTAATTCATTTAACACTATAATTCTGTCTAAGCATATGTGAAAACTTTGATGCTATTAGTCACTTTAATTAATTCTTGCATAAATTAAATTAATTGCACTAATTTAATTTGGTAGTGTAATAATTCACTATTTAATATTCACTGCAATATTCACTATCTCGAAGCACATTTGAATTTGATTTCAATTTCTTCAACTATCAAAATAATTCCATGAATTATTTCTTTAAATTCACTTTAACTTCATAGACGTAGAAATAATTATTATTGCTGTTAATTAATTTCTTTCTCAACTTGAGAAATCTTTCACAAACGCTCTTGGCTAACTTCCAAGTAGTAATCATGTGAACACGGGATTTCACTTTTCCTCTGAATGTATAATGTCAGCAAATCTTTTGGTAACACTTCCTTCCAATCATGAAAATTATAATTGAAAAGTTTAACTCACAGTTTGCGATGACATACACTTTCAAACTCTGCGTTGAATTTCCTTTGTTTCAATACAGCTGTTCTTTCACTAGACGAACGGTGCACATCCGCTTCCCCTGAAAGTCGCTTAACTCGCAAGACTACATGAGACATCTCGCCTCAGGCGCGAGAACCTTTCCTTGCGTGCATTCACGGTTTACTTCAATCTCGAACTGACCAACGCCTCCGCTACTCTCGTCTCAGTTCACATCTCTTAATCAATCACCTGACTACGTATGATTTATTTCTTTTGACTTAATTCACTCACTAGAATAATAAAATTTATATTGCAGCACAAAAAAAATATTCTATATTTTTAATATAATAAAAAAGGAAAATACTTCGAAGCAAAAAATAAATAATAATAAATATAATTTTGATCAATCAAAATTCTCCACATTTAACTTTATACTTTCTAAACAGATTATTGCCCTTATAGTATATTATTTTCACTTTATTTCCAAAACACATCTACTCTCTTTGACAAAAATAGCGACACTGAAAAAATAATCAGTTAGTAACGAAACTTCTCTTGCAAAAATCTTTCGACGGAATATGATCAGAAATGATCATAAAATTAGCACCCAATGAATATGAATAGCAGGAGCTGCAACACATTGGAACTGAGTATCATGATGGTATATATAAAGAGCTAATCTCGCTTTCAGGAACAAAGTTTCCAGTTGATTTTGATTGCTTTTCCCTAGCTTGACTGTAACAATGCCTCACCGTCGAATTCGCGGCCACTACGACCATCTCACTGAGTTTGAAAGAGGATGTGCCATTGAACTATAAAGGATTGGATGGACAAACCGATGAATTGCTTGGCATTTGGGTCGGAGCAATGCGGCAATTAGACGATGCTGGCAGGAATGGGTCCTGAATGCCAGATTTCAGCGACAAGAGAGCAGCTGATGGACTAAAGAGCGAGAAGATAGAGAGATTGCCAGAGCAGCTGTTACAGCACCAGATTCATTGATATCAATCAATCCAACGTGTGACCAATACTGAAGTGACCATTAGTAGAAGACTACGGGAGCAGAATCTACGCTTGCGACGTCCATTATGCCGCCTACCACTGACCAGTATGAACCGTCAAGAGCGATTGCAGTGTTTTGGGCATGTTCAACTTGGAATTGTGCTGATTGGAGACAAATTGCCTTCATTTTGAGTCTCATTTTGAACAGACAAGGAAACCCCTCTAACCCTAAAAATTCAGATTTTAATGAAACTTTGCAGAATGAATCTATAGATTGTGTTTAATAAATGAAATAAATCTTGATGCGGAATCAACACAGAAGATGTATAAACTTGGCCTTTATAATCTTCAAATATCGCTGTTTTACCTTTCAAAAAACCAGATGGTGCTGATGACTTATGAAAGTGAAACAACTAGTGTATTTTTTTTTTTATTAAAATACACAAAGCAATTTTACTTTAATATTTAAACTTATTTAAAAGTTCAATAGTCCACTGCAGATGTGAATGGCGTTCTCTAGTGTCTTTAACATGAATGAACTTAAAAGATGAATGACACACAATACTTCTAAAGTTTAAACTTCTAATAGTTCTATAATGCACACTTGAGTCAAAAGTCTTGGCACTGTTCCAATCAAAGTCACAGAAATCGTTGTAACTAAATTAACTTAAGTGCTGTTAAACACTTGAACTAAAACGTTGCCTTACTTAGGCTAATTCTTATTTAAATTATTTCTTGGAAGCACTCATGAATTATTCTAACTTTGAATAATCCTTTATATCGAATCACTGTCAATGCACTTAAATGTTCGGCGAACTTCCGCACTAAATAAATAATAAATATTATAACACTATCTTAGGAATTTAAATTCAATTCCTTAATAACAATGTTCACTAATAGTTTGAGCTTCTGTTTCTTCTGTTTCCTTTTAACAGAATGCAAAACACAAATTCTTCTAGAGCTTTAATTCCAAAACGTTTGTTCTTGTAGTTTCTTCTCTTTGATAAATGATAATTGAGTAATTCCATATTACTTACAGTTTTGTGACAGTCTATTTCACATTTCCTTTCCTGAATAGTCCTTTCGCTTTCATCTAGTTTATTCTCGTCTAATTGCCAACTCTTCTGTAGCTTGAATAACCGCATTGCAGGTAATTATTCCACCAATGATTTGTCCTATTCAAACGAACCGCTCTTGTGTCTTGAACAAATCTGAACGACGGTATCCATACGTCATGCTTTGATGTCTTCTGGTTACGTCACACATTGTAGCTCTGACGATGAAGGCTTCTCTCATTCTTTCGCAAGGGACTGGTCACATTCTCTCTGATTCTTCTGCAACACTTCTGACACTGCTGACTCGTTTGGTTCTTTTGACTCTTTTGTCGAGACAAAACATCGGGATTAAATAATCTTTTAAGTACTACGTCATAATTTTAATAATTGATTTAAATTTTCATTTGAAGCCAAATTAATAACTATGTTAACTATTTCCATGATATTTTGGGGCGAAATATTTTATTTAATATTTATATCTACAACTTATTTACTATGATAGCACTCAACACCCCCTACGTAAGATGTAAGATCTTATGTAGGGGGTGTTGTATCACTGGCCTTTTTATTGGAAAGTAAAGTAACGCGATCTTTGAGTTCTGCTATAACCTTATACAACGAAGGTTGTTGATATACCTAATTAACTTAAAGAAAGGTTTCCAATTCAGAAAGATTCTTAAACATAAATTGGAATAGAAGCAGGTGTAAGGGGAAACGTCCTACATGAGTTAGTTATGATATGTAATATAAAGACATGTGATCGATAAATTAATTTCATTAGTAATTCATCGTAAGAAACAGACTGCCTGTGTAAAATTCTAACAAACTTTTAATATATTTTTATGGATTAAAAGTATTGATGGTCTACTTCAATAAAATATTTTGTGCATTGGATCCATTACTAAACAATCTTATCGATATTTTTTATTTCTTTAATAGCTCAAAAATGAGAGGCGCATAGAAGGTTCTACTATAGTCAAGTGCATAGCACTGACAGCTTATAACTTCGAGAATCATTATTCAAATCCGTGGGAAGGATTTTATTTTTTTAATTTTAATGAGTATTATTTTCTCATATTTTCTTTTTTTTTTTCTTTTCCTAATTGCAAGTCCTTTATTTTTTTTTTCCTTTGTTTATCTTTATGTTAAGATTTTTCGTAGGCGGATCCGGGAAGGAGGGGGCTAATGGGGGTTATAGCCCTTCCCTTTAGCTGTGAATATAGATTGGATAAAATGGGGTTTCCAAATGCTGCTGCCTGATAGAATTAATATTGCCATGATGACGATTTCAATTGCTGTTATAATGCTGACGATTATCATGCGCTTCAAATTCCCTTTAGACTCTTGTATAGTCAGCCTTTCAGAAAAGGTACCCCCCCCCCTTGAAAAATCCTGGATCCGCCCATGAGATCTTTTATTGTCTTATGTAATTAATTTAGTGAATAAAGAAATGTATGCAAAATTTAAGATAATACAGTACAAACACTTTTAAATTTGAAATAGCAAAATAAACAAACACATAAATACAATAAATAAAAGTAAAAGCTTTATGCAAATTTGTAATATTTTTGTTTATTATAATAAAAATACTCTGAAAACAGACTGCAAAATTAACATTTATTAACATAGAATTTGGTATATTTTTCGCATAAGCTATTGTCATTCCTTTCTTTCATATCAATTTAATAATTTATAATTTTTTTTTTTATGTATTTATTTTTTCTTGTTCTTCAAATTAAGGTTTTTTTTAAATATACTATCATCATTTGCGGGATAGCTTCTTTTTCTGTTATTTTAGTTTAAAGAAAAGAATTGTATTTGAACCAATATAAGGACGCAAAGTCTGCAATGAAAGTTCAATGAAATTGTCCAATAAAAGTTCTCGATGAGGCTTCATGGTGGAACATCACTAAATCCGTCGTTCAACGTACTGACACCACCTCGAGCGCCTTACTGCGGTGAGTTGATGAAACACTTGCCGCAACAAATGCACATGGGAATCACTAGACATTATATCCACAAAGTATTGATAGTATGTTATGTATGACATTGGAAATCTGTGAATAAACTAAATTATGCATATGAAAAAACAAATTATGTATAAAAAGGAAAGATTAATTACTCAGTTAATTCATTTAATATTTCACTTTACTCGTATGTTTTTAAATTTTTTTTCCCTCTATTGCTGTTCACTCCTTACTCCCGAACAGCAGGAACCGATAATATGTCATTGTATGCATTAGATAATGAAAGGATAAAAAACGACTTGATATACTTTCTTTGAAATTGGTGCTGGCATGTTGTTTATCACTTCAGCAATGTGCCTGAGATTCACAGTGTGTGTATAAGTGAGGTAGCCAGTGTTTCTATTAGAGATGGCCCTTTTATGCTCGCGGGCCCGATCCTCGGCCCTTCTTTGGGTCTCTCCTATGTACAGGCAAGGCTCATCCCTACATTTAATAGTACTGTTTGTCTAGCACAACTTGAGCCTTGGCCACGCCTCTTCAAACGGAAAAGACATTTCACAATAGGGGTGAGGGTTGTAAAAGAAAAATTTGGGGAAAAAAAAAAAACAAGATTAGGAAATTTATTTTTAAAATATTTACTATTAAAAAAAAATTATTTGTAAAATAATTATGAATAACATTTATAATTTGAGAATATTGAGTATATTTAACTATATTGCCAATGGTCTTAATTTGTATATTTGTAAATGTTCTGAGGATCTTTACGGGATTGTTTTTAAACAAGCTTTTTTTTTTTTTTTTGATTGATGATTACATTTATTTCTGGCAAAAAGTCAAGAATTAATGTTTGTAATTTCGTTAAAAACAGTTACGATCTTTCATTATTAAAAATTTAAATCATCACCTGCAATATTGTTGTTTATTCTAACAATTTTATTTTGGTGTTTTGATTGACTATTATTATTACAAACAATATTATATTATTTTAGTTTTGTTTTCATTTCCATTATATCAAAACTTGCATTGTAATTCATGCAGTTATTATTATTATTGTCAATCTAATTCTATTTTGAATCTTTTAGTAAAAGTGCCAATGTTCTTAATTTGGATATTTGTAAATGTTCTGTGGAACTTTACGGAATTGTTTTTAAACAAGTTTTGCTTTTTTTTTTAACTGTCAGCAGTTAATTGTTAAATAAAACATTATTACCATGAAGTGTATATATTTATTACTTACATTAATTAATATAATTTATATATAATTACGATTTTTCATAATTTAAATGAATAAGAAACAGTATAAATATAACAGTTCTTAAACAGCAAATCAGTTTTATACATTGTTACAGTTAAAATATAACCTAGTTATTATTATATGTAAGAAAAATAGATATATAAAATCGTATTTTATATCATCAATTCCTCTGTTATAACCAAGAAACAAAATCTGTGCATTTTCCCTGAAAATGGAAAACTATCACACTGACCCCTCAAATCACTTCTTGAACTCTTCGCCTACCACGTGACATAGGCGTGGCTAAGGCTCAAGTTGTGCTAGACAAACAGTATATATAACATCTTTCTTGGCAGTATTGTTGTCACTCACGTTTATCTGCATGTTGCTGTGGATTGTTCTCATAGCATGAGATGTTAACATGATGCCATGAGGTTTGCAGACTTTATTTACACCATTACATGATGGTACGGCACAGACACATATTTTACTGAGGGTTTGTGCAATGTTGTTACCAAATCGTTAGTAATGTTTAATCATCACCCTTTTAATGTGTGTACTGATGAACCAGTCGGGTTAGTCATTTCCTACAAGAATGTTTCTGATGTTATTCACTTTGTTGAAAGCAACCTCATTACTTGAAGGCGAAATGCCTTAAATATCAACGTAGAAATTAAATTTACTTTGAATGATAAAGGCCCGTAAGAGAAATAATTTAATGTGATTCCTAAAAATGTTGGTTCTGTATAAGTCAGTGGATATCACATCACTTCTCACTGTAAGTACGTCTAAGAATGGGATACGATCATTCACATCTTGCTCAATTTCAAAGACAATGTCTTGATGTATTTGTGAGAACACATCTAATACTCCTAATTGGTATTTAGGAGTAAGATTTATCACAATAACAAATCACATCATCCACATATCTCCTATAATAAGGTAATTGTATTTGTCCAACTTTTAATAATCTGATGACTGTGGCTTAAATACATATCATTACCCATTTGGCGATAAGGGAGGAGGCCTTTAGACCCATAAAATAAACTAAACTATAGTTTGTCTATATATTTTATGGTTGAAATGAAAGAATTGCATTTGAATAAGCGCTGATATTATGGGGACTAATTTCTTAGTCATTTTGCCGAACGAAGTGTTGATTGCTTGTGAATAATGTGATCTATTGCCTTTACAATTAAATATCTACATAATACAATTGCATACTTTGTGGAAGTAATGTCTAGTGATCCCCATGTGCATTTGTTGTGGCAAGTGTTTCATCAACTCGCCGCAGTAAGGCACTCGAGGTGGTGTCAGTACGTCGATCGACGGATCTGTATGTTTAGTGACGTCCCACTATGAAGCCTCATCAAGAACTTCATTGGACAATTCCTGAATCTGTTCCTATTTATTCAGATTATTTTATTATATAACTCGTAGCTTGAGAAAGGTCCCTCTCGGGACGGAAACCGGTTGTATTACGGTATTTTTATTGTGTATAAAAAGTTTTTTAAGCAGATGCATGGACTTCGTCATTCTCATTAATAATGAGAAGATGGTTTAAATATTTTTTGATTCTTTTTCAAGATAAAAACTCTGTTAGTACCGACGTCGTAACCTTCCAGTTGTATCACGTAAAGTTCTTTGGCTGCTACAACAAGAAGGGCTCACACCTTGTCATAGGACTACATGCGTCATTACAGTCAATGCCAGCAGCTTGCGTGTAGCCTTCGGCAACCATTGTAGCTTTGTAAGGGCTGAGGCGCACTACCAATTTTTCAGTTGAAAAACCACAGCGCAATAAAAGGGTTCTCGAGGCCTCCAGCAGGGCCATAACGTGACGATTACTGCTTAATTATTGTCTGAGGTTTTGCACCAAATTTTTACTCAGTTTTCAGGATGGGTCCCTGTTCTATTTGCGAGCCAACTAAAGACCCTTTGGCATTCAGCTCTTCCTTAATTCACAACTCACAATAGAAACAAAGCAAATTAAAATTAAGATATTTCATATAATTTGCTTTGATAGTTAAATATATTTATTTTTAACCTGACTTACTTTTTTTTATGATTTTATTAAAGTTATGGATTGGAGGAATATTTATTAGATTAATAATGTCCCATCGTAAGTTTTAATAGGCTTTATTAATAGCTAATAATAATCAAATTAGAATATTTTAAACATAAAACAACACAGAAGTAATAAAAATTAACAATACAAGTTTATTTAAATTGATTCACTTTAAATACTGTATTTAGAATGCCGTCCTAAGTTGGTAGATATCTTAATGATTTACAATGAAAAAAAAAAATCAAAAACAAACAAAAAGAGGTATGTTTACTTTATATATAAGTAATATTAGTATGGAATGGAATGTAGGTGAAGTTAAAAAAAAAAATCAAATAAAATACATTATCTCAAAAAAAAAAAAAAAATTAACCATCGACTTAACTTTTAACTGAGCAAACCTCAGCTATTCAAATTGTAACCCTTAATTTGAAATATCTCAAGTTATTTCTTTTCAAAGTTATAAGCTGTTAATAAAGCCTATTATAAGTTACGATGGGACTTTATTAATCTAATAAATATTCCTCCAATCCATAACTTCAATAAAATCACAAAGAAAAGTTAAGCCAGGTTAAAAATAAATATATTTAACTATCAAAGCAAATTATATGAAATATCTTAATTTTAATTTGCTTTGTTTCTATTGTGAGTTGTGAATTTTAGGAACTGTATGCCGGAGGGTCTTTAGTTGGCTCGCAAATGAAACAGGGACCCATCCTGAAAACTGAGTAAAAATCAGCTGCAAAATCGCAGACAATAATTAAGCAGTAATCGTCCCGTTATGGCCCTGCTGGAGGCCTCGAAAACCCTATTATTGCTCTGTGGTTTTTCAACTGAAAAATTGGTAGTGCGCCTCAGCCCTAACATACTATATTTCTGTCAAGACTTGTCTTTATTTTGAAACCCCTTTATTATTTTTGGCTTTTTGTCCGTCAGGAAGTTTAACCAAATTCCAAGTTTGATTTTTCTGTTGAGATGCTATCTACTTTCACATAGCTATTTGCCATTTCACCTAATACACTGATTTGATAGCTTCGAACTAACTGTAGGCTCTACATTATTCACAAAACAGCATGTTAGCATATTCATTGTAGTGCCAGGAGCTTTCATAGAATTTCTTGGATGTAATTTCATTGAAATTGGCTATCTCTTCTTGTTGACTTGCTATCTCTTGTTGATTATCATCAATAATCTCTTGATAATTTAATGTATCGTATCCTACAGAAATATTGTAGTTGAACCTTTCTAGTCGTCATCAATATCGGAGTTGAAGTCGATTTGTATTTTGTGACATTACTTTTTCTTCTATTAAGTCATTCAATAGAATGTTTGTTGATCTCACTGTGTTGTATTTTGTAGGCAAGTAAATTCTGTATCCATCTTAGTGACAATAACCTATCAATAACCTACTAATTATCTTTCTTGGAGTTAGAATCCAAGATTTTATGTCTTCATTGATCAGGAATATACATATAACTTGTTGCCTGAAAAGCACATAAATGGTTGATAAAAAGAATTTGATTATATCTCACTTCCTGTGGAGATTTGCCCGTTTTTCCGCTTGTTCAAGTCAAGTTCAAGATATAGGCTGCCGTCGATACAGTTTCAGCCAAAAACGATTTTGACAAATTATCCGATTTTAACAATGTGCGAGCCATTTCAATAAGAATCCGATTTATATGATCAGCAGTTCCGTTTTGCTCATGTGGATGTTATAATAATGCACAAACGAATTCCTTTTCTATTCAACCTTCGTCTTTACTCCCTCATTATCAAATTAACGATCACTGTCTGTCAACATTTCTTTTCTAACAATATTTTTAATTTCTGTCTCCTGTATAAAAGTTCGGTCATGTCGGCGTGGCCGAGCGGTCAGCCGTGTGGCCATTGTGTCGGCACCTGGGTTCTATTCCCAGTCGTGGCTTGGCTGTTTCAATTTCCTTTCCTGTGTTTGTCAGCCTCTTCTTCACTTTCTCCAAGTCTGACGTCATTCCTTAATGATGTCCTGGGGCAGGCAACGGGAAACCACCCCAGTATCTTTCCTTAGTCCGTCTACGGCTTCTTCTAGGGGTTCGCTGTTGTGCAACACTAGAGATCCATCGACCACGTACCTCTCGATCGGGGATCGCACTTAGTGGGGCAGGGGGGGTATAACAGTTCGTATATAACTTTGATGGTGCCGGACTTTTTCTTCAGGAAGAATACACATTGAAATCTTGAGTGTATTTTGACTTTTAAAAGAAGAAAATAAATATTACCTCCAACTGCTGTTACTTCAGATACACATAAATCAGTATAAATTCTGTCTCCAAGATTAGTGCTCTTCCTGATCTCAATTTAGTTTGTCTTCCAAATAAACATGCGTCACAGAAGAAATCTTTCTTTGTGTGGTATACGATGCTGTCTAAGTTTCTGTTCAACCTGTTTTCATGACGAAATCATTCATGCCATATTTTTAAACTTTCAAGCACTTTTGACATCATACATTTTTCCATTCCATTTTTCTGTAATGTAGGAACAAAAACATTGACTTAACCTGACAAATTTGAAGTTCTAAAAACTCATTGTTGATTTTACTTTCCATAACAGGGTTCTTTTCTTCCTCAATAAAAAATCGCTGTCATTTTCTTAGGCATAAGTCATACATGAAATGCTATCTCCATTGCTTTTAATCGATGAGAAACAATTTCTTACCAGGAACATTAGTAAACCTCAACTCTCTTAACTTATCTTCAACTCGAGTTTGAACAACTACATCATAAGCATACATTGTCCACACTTCTATCTCCTAAGATCATGGCAATTGGAGTTTCAAATTCTTACAGATCTTGAAAAATGTATTCGATTTTTTTTTTTTTTTTACTTCTTAGTATTTCTTTAGTAAATAAAATAAAACAATGGCTTTAAATCTGTTATATTCCTGTGTGATTTATATTTGTATTTTTTTATGATGTTAATTTATGTAATTAAAAAAAAATTGTATTACAAGCACCTGTTGACAGGATCTCTTTGTGGGAGATCCTAACAGGACTTTAACAATGTATCAATGAAAATAAATTATTATTATGTATTCAAAAAAAATAAAAAAAATAAAAATAAAAATCTACATATGGTCAGTTAGCACTATCATCTGTAATCCATATGTCCTTATTTGCACAATTTTCATTTAAATGTACCATATGTTAGAAGAACTTTGACTTTATTGTCACTGAATTCTGGACATTTCTTGCCTTTATGGCCTGTTTTATTACATCGTCCTTTCAATGAATGACTTGGTTACTGTATCTTTCTTCAGTGATTCATTGATTTTCTGGTTTCCAATTGGCTTCGTTACTTCTTTTATTTTTTACAACAGTAAAAGCTTTACAACAGCTTTTTAGCTGTTTCAGTAAAACTGACTTAAAATTATTAATATGTTTGTAACATTTAACTCTTTCATCACTTAATTCTAATCTGTTGATTAATTCCTCAATGCAATTTTCGTCTTTAGCTGTATCTTCTCCTACGATGTCTGGAAATCGGCAAATTCTGGTGATAATTCAGATAAGAATTTAGTAATCAATAAACTTCGGTAACGTTAAATTCAGCTCATTCTGAAATTCTCGTTGTAAATCAAAGAGTTTGAAAATAAATAATGCCTGTTTGGCTTTAAAAAGTCCTGATTCAGTTTACACGAACGAGCATCTTTTTCTTCTCAAAATTGTTACATAGTTCATTGCAGATTGCGTCAGCACCATCAGGACACAATGCATCAAACATCTGAAGTTAACGTCAAATGAATTATCAAAATAGCGCCTTATTAATTAACATATATTAACGTATCCGCCTTATTAAACTCTTGTTCTTTACCATAATTTATGTTTCACTTCAGCCGATGTTACTCCAGCTCCTGAAGGCTTTTTTTTTTAAAGTTTCGTCAATTGTTATCCCTTTATGGAATAGTAGGGTTAAAATGTCGGCTTTCCGTTCTTGCATTTGCTTGACCATTTAGCTTTACGCTTATTATCTTGGTGACATCCATTTCAGATTGTTATGAGAGAGAAAACATCAAGTCCTTAAAGCTGGCTTTAGACGGATGAAAATTGGGTGGTTCTGTGCTGGGAATTACTGCTGACTAGCAGTTTTCAGGATGTACTCTCTATTTTCTTGCTGGCTTGTTTGATAGCAAACAGCGCTCCTGGTGGCGAATTGAAGAACTGTAAGTTTGTATTTGTTTACACTAATTTACTGACTACAAAATTGAATTTCAAGAACAGAGGCTATCTTTTCATTATCTTTTCTTTTTCGTGGGTGCTTCCAGAAAAAGCTACATTATTAACCAAATTCATAACAGAATTCCGGCTTTAAAATTTGAAGCGGCTAGATTTAAAATCTCAAATATATCATTGTTTGAGATTCAACGAGAAATATAAAAACTGAAAACAAAGAAATACAAAAAGATGAAAAAATGAAGTACTTCCTTTTTTAATTAATTAAATACATTCTCTCGCCTATTCGATACATTGAATATATGATTATCTATATAAATCAGTGTTTATTTTTCATAGGTATGATGATAATTGCCAAGTCCTAAGAGACCAAGCTACAAACGTTTCCTTCGATACCACCATGTTAGGATCTCGTCAACAACGAAACGTTCACGTGATTTTCCGATGCAAAAACTAGCAAATTCCTAGCTAACATCCTGCACAGAACCACCCAATTCTCACCCATCTAAAGCCAGTCCAAGTCTCATAATCTGTAGAATAAAAATCTCTTGGTTGCTCAGATTATGAATTAAAAAATAAAAAAATCTTTTTAAATACTCAGATTTTTTCATTTCTCCAGCTCCTAAAGGCTCTGCTTTTTTTTAAAAAACGTTAAAAATTGATGTTACGCCTTCAGTTACGCCTATTATTTTTTTAAAGCTAGTACGGTTAAAATGTTAGCTTTTCAATCTTGTGTTTGTTTGATCCTTTAGCTTTACCTCTATTATCTTGGGCAGATCCATTTAGATTGTTTTGAGAGAGAAAAGATCAATCTGTTGAATAAAAATATCTGTTGCTCAGATTAGGGATTAAAAAAAACACTTTTAATTATTCACAGATTGCTGGGATTTTGTGCAGAATGCATACTTGTTGTAGCAGAGTAAATGAAGTGGTCAGCAATAGGTAAACTGAAATTTTAAAAAGATTTATTTGTGTGAACATTTAAAAATTGGAAAATCTTAAATACACAAATTTCGACTTCAATCCAACTAAAGCTGTTGACTTCAAAGTTCATTAGATAGTTCCTAATCCTTGAATGAATAATTAATAGTAATCGTACTTCTTAACAGTTCAGATATCTCCTCGATATCGCATAATCAATATATCTCCTTTTCACAAACTCTGTGAATGAATGTGAAATTAATTGCTAAATTAATTTCTCTTTAATAATTATAGTAACTGTAGCACGCTTCCAATATATATATATATTATAAATGTTGAATCTCTCGCTCTCAATTAAATAATACTCAAATATTTAATCACACAGTTTCCTCAAACGCCAGAGTTCAATTCTGCACTTTATATTCCAAATAAATTCTATTGGCTCTTCTATCTTTCACCTGTGCGAAATCTAAACGCATATATTGGAATGGCTTCACCTGTGTGAATTATCATTTACGAAATAGTAATGGCTTATAGATTTTCACCCTTGTGTGAATATACTTCTGCTCACTGTTTTAAATGGCTTGAATTTAACACCTGTGTGCAAATTTACTTTTAACTTTATTCTCTGTAATAAAGTTCACTTCCAATGAATAAGCTTTTATCACTGTCCTTCTGTAATAATTTTTGCTCGTCACCGCTAAGACGGGGTCCCTCCAAAATGGATTAATAAATTATTACTTACAGTTCACTGTTTTCATTTGGCTTTTCACCCTTGTGATTAATTCCTAGTTGAAGTGGTTCAATAGGAAACCTCTCTAGGTATCCTTTGATTCGGAACACCGCTGTATCTGCATCAGTACTACTGCCAGTCCTCTTCGAATATGGCACGTCCAACTTAGTCAGCTGCTTTCTTCTCCACTTCAGATACTCCCAGAATGCACTGGCACTTGTCGTCTGCTTGTGAAGGCAACGCTCTGACTTTTGACGGCTCTATGACTTCGAAAGTTGTAAGGACTTTTCACTTCGTGTGAAAATATAATTTTGGATAATTCTTTCCGAATGGTTTTGGATTCCTCTTTCTTCAATTTCCGATAATTTTAGTTTCTTAGTGAGCTTGATTCTATTGCCCTCGCAATAGCTTAATAATGGGTTCTTGTTATCGCTTAACTTTAGGTTCTCGCCATAGCTTCATTTTAAGTTAACGCCATTGCTTAATTCTAAGTTTGGTGCCAGAAAGAGGCTGTGAGACTTCTTATATCTGCCACCGTCTCGTAACGTTACGTATCTCATTTGCATATTTAAGTTTGGAATTTAAATATTCTTCATGAGAGAAAATAAAAAAAAATAAAATAAATTTCTTTTCAAGCTCTCGTAATTTCTGAAATAACTAATTCTCATAAAATTATTGGATTATAATTTAATATCTTTACACAGATTTTTAAATTACTCCAGCTCCTTAAGGCTGTGTTTTTCTTTTTAATTGTTTTGAGAGAGAAAACATCAATCTGTTGACTAAAAAAAACTCTCAGTTGCTTAGATTAGGGATTAAAAAAAAATATTTTTAATTTTTATCAACAGGAAAGAAAAATCATTGGATCCAAAAAGATCATACAACAATATATCTCACAGCAACCCAATGTTTTGAAAGTTGCAAATTGTTATCAAGGATAAACACTAAAATATCTATAATATAAAATGAATGATGATTGAATCTGGCTTTACGAATTGGAAAAATTGCTAAAAGAAAGATACTTTCCTAAAAATAATCAATATTCGTTTTGGTTTTCTGAAAGAGTTCATGAAGAAATAAATTTATTATGGATTTGCTTGATTTGTTTATTGGTATGTATTGTTATTAGATGATTGAAATTGTTTAAATTGTTTTAAGCATGATTTGGTCTTATTGTTATTAGTATTAGGTAAGTTATGAAATGTCTGGATTGTAGTTTTTTATGTTTGTTTAGTTCTTTTTGTTTGCAAATGTATTTATGAGGAGTTAATTTCTTGTTTTCTATCGCACCTGAAGAAGTCTCTCTTTGAGGGAGACGAAATATTAAAGTAGGAGTTATTTGAAATTTTTGGTTATTTGAGAATAAAGAATATTTTAACAATTATTACAATTAAAACTTTGTAATTATTGTATATGAGAAATGCTATAAATTATTTAATGGATTAAATCACTTTTTTTTATTCAAATGATTTCTCTTGTTATAAAAGTATAATAAGATGGATATCTTTAAAGGAAATTTTCCTTAACTATGACTTCAACCATTGTGCAAGGACAAGATATAAGATGTAATTTTTTTTCTTCTCTAATGATATAAAATAAATTATCTTTTAATTTGTTTGTTATAAACAGACAGCAAGAACCTACTGTGCTTGCAATTGCGATGACTTGAAAGAAGTTGTTAATTACATCAAGAAGAAATATCCCAATGCACCATTGATAGGAACAGGCATATCTCTGGGAGGGTAAGTTGAAGGTTTATCATTTCTATTACATCAATGCACCATTGATAGGAACGGGCATATCTCTGGGAGGGAAAGTTGAAGGTTTATCATTCCTATTACATCATTGCACCATTGAT
>JAFIDM010000003.1:68975-91173 GCA_023159025.1 Thereuonema tuberculata | reverse complement strand
GCTGAAGGTTTATCATTCCTATTATATCAATGCACCATTGATAGGAACGGGCATATCTCTGGGAGGGTGAGCTGAAGCTTTATCATTTCTATTACATCAATGCACCATTGATAGGAATGGGCATATCTCTGGGATAGTGCAGATACAGCGCTAGTGGTAGGTAAACACAAATGACGACTCCCGCGCCGTTATTCAATTTCTGTGGGCGAAACGTAACCACGGCTGAAATTCACCAGCAGCTGGTAGAGGTTTACGGAGAGACTAATGTCTCGTCAGCATGTCACAGAATGGTGTCGAAAGTTTGCAGCCGGTAGAGAAAACATCACCGATGAGGATCGCAGTGGCCGACCCAGCATGACAACAGCAGATTTGAACCCAGCTCGTGTAGAGGAGCTGATTCAGGATAACAGGAGGATCACGTTTGCGGCATATGACGGCAAAATTGGGAATCTCGCTCGGAAGCGTTTGTCACATTGTTCACGATATTCTGCAGTAGCGGGAAGTTTGTTCCCGATGAGTTCCTCAAAATCTGTCCAACCAACACAAGGAGAAGCGCATGGGGGCAAGTCTGCAACTTTCGTAACGGTTCTCTATGGAAGGGAACAGTTTTCTTCACCACATTGTCACAGGTGATGAAACATGGATCCAGGGATGTAGTGACACCCCCAGTAAACGGTCGTCAATGGAGTGGAAACACCCCTCCTCTCCAAAGACAAAGAAGTTTAAGGTGACGCCATCTGCCAGGAAGGTGATGGCCACTGTGTTTTGGGACAGCGCGGGTATCATACTCGTGGAGTTTTTGGAAAGAGGGCACACAGTAACCGTTGATTTATACTGCGAGACCTTGACATGATTGCATGAAGCAATCAGGAGGAATTGGCCAGGACTTCTCACGGAGGGCGCCATCTTGCTTCATGACAACGCGTGCCCTCGTACAGCCCAGAAGACCACCACACTGTCGAAGCAATTTCGCTGAGTCATCATCGACCACCCTTCCTACAGCCCGGACCTCGCTCCCAGCGACTTTCACCTATTTCCTCACTTGAAGGAGGACCTAGGAGGCCGACGATTTGCTTCAGACGAGGAGGTGAAACACTTCGCGAACATGCAAGGGCAGGATTTTTACCAAGAGGGAATATTCAAACTCATTCCAAGAAGCAAGAAGTGCCTAAACCTATAGGGAGACTATGTTGAAAAATAACCTAATACATGTGCTATCAGTCATCTGTATTGGTTGTATGAAATAAAATGTACACGTTTCACTGCATGCTTTGAAACCTTAGTTTCTGATCACCCCTCGTATATAAATAGTATATATTCAATTTTATAAAAATTTGTCAGAAACAACATTATTGTAAACTCCACGTTCCACTGGTAGTCTGAATGAGCTCAAAATAAAATTTTATCAACCCAGTTGCTGAGAATCTGTTCGTTAAGCTGTGCCTCAATAATAGGAATTGTGATATACGTCGATTACAAAATATCTAAAAAATGTATACCCTGACCTCCTCTGCTTAAAGGGAAGTGTTCTTTAAGGTCAAAACTCACAAAAATCCCCTTGATGTCGGGTAGCTAATCACACAATTGTATTTTCTCAAATTAGTTTGAAGAAATATTTTTTATAAATAAAGACTAAATGAATTCTTCTTCCCTATAGTTTATTTTAATGATTTGAGATGCGTTGTGATATATTTAGTGTAAATAAATATTTATTTATTTTTTTCATTACAGAATCATTCTCTCTCATTATTTGGTTCAGATGGGGGCTCAATGTCCAATTACGGCAGCTTTACTCATATCTGTTGTTTGGGATGTTTTTAAAGGAACAGAGAGTTTAGAGCGCCCTTTTCTGAATCTGATGCTCAATCGTCACCTTGCCTTCTGTTTAGTTAGAGGAATTAAAGAGTAAGTGCTTACAGCCAGGCTTCTGTTTTAATGACTTTCTTTTTTTTTAGATTTTCTAAATTGTAGACTGGTGAGTCGATATCATGTGCATGGAATGCGGACCTCAATTCACTTCTGAGATACTATTACTTCCATTTCACCTTATTGTAAGCTACTGAGTTCAGTTGGTGGTTATCAGAACAGTTGCAGGGTTTTATCGTCTATGCCTATACTTTACTACTGCTTAAACACAGCTGAATGTTGATGGCTGTTGTTAAAATAACTTGAAACATCCAAACTGTTTAAACAAACACTTCAGAAATTTGTCAGGTATCTTTTCAAAGCAAATAGTCTTTGTGGCCGTTTCTTTAAACATTTTAAAAAGTTTTGTTCAAATAGAGTTAAAATTTTCAGAGGATTGTTTTTCAGTGTCTTCCCATTCACTTAGTAAAGCACTGTATATAGTGCTAATAATCGATAAAGTTAAGTTTATAAACAGTTGATATTATGTTATTACAGCAACCACCCTATGATTTGGGTAATTCCTACATGTGTCAGAAAAAAATTCTTCCTTACAATCTGGCCTCTTGTATAACGCTGCTTAGCCTTTCTGGACCTAATAACCGCATTATATCGAGTCACCAGTGTTTCTTAGTTTTCAATCTTTAATTAAAGTTTTTCTTTTGTCCTAAATTATGAACTTAGTAAAGCATAAAATTTATCATCAATAATGAATACTATTATATTTATGAAGAGAAGATATTACGTGTCATAAATATTTTTTTAATAATGAATTCAGAATAATCTGTTGGGCAACAAAAATGCTGTTATAATGTTGGAATGACATTATATGAATGAAAGGTTTTTTTTAAAAAATAGAGAAATTTACAAATTTTTGATAATTAAAAATGTTAAGTTTTTTTCATATTCAGCTAGCTGTGGTGGATCTCTTTTCTTAAAACCAGATTCTATAGTTTTGAATCTAATTTAACATAAGATACACAATAATTCCATTTACTACAAGAAATTTCGCTGTTTGCAATAGTTACACCCACTCCAATTATTTTTATTTATTAATTTTTTTTTATATTTTAATTGTCTTGCAGATACATCTTAGTTTCTCAATAGTTATGTAAAGTATCAGCTTTCTGAAGATGCTGCTCTGTCTATGTTGTACTAATTAAGATTACTATTTTGAGTATCAGCATCTATTATTCAGTATATCTGTACAAAGTAAATAATAAAATAAAAAAAACCTTGGGAAGGAAGGTATATTAAAAATGTGAGTGATTCAATTAGCATAGGAAATTTGTAATGTACCTCTATATTGCAGACGAGAGTATGTGGTTCATAGTCATTTCGTTCAGTAAAGAATCTTTGTTCTAAATGTAGCCATTTAGTAATGGCTAACAACATTTCATTCAAAAAGTTGTAATGTTGGACAGTGCCATACAGGTTCATTTTGCATGTTAAAGGAAAAAATCACTTTGTCGTCCAATTGAGGATAATCTTACATAAAAAAAGTTGAGGAAGTATTGTAATTCATTTACTTTTTAAAACTAACTTCTCCTTTGCTGACTGTTCATCAGAAATATCAGATCATATTATGAGATATGATGATATCCCAAAAAGAGATGTTTTATTTATTTTGGGCGATTGGAACTCAGTAGTTGGAGAGATGGAAACAGATAGTATAACAGGAAGATATGGTTTAGGAAGACGTAATGATGCAGGAGCAAGACTAATACAATTTTGCGAAGACAATTCACTGTGGATTGCAAATACTTGGTTCAAACAACATAAAAGAAGACTCTACACATGGACAACGTTCGATGGTTTTCATCATAATCAAATAGACTACATTATGTATAAAAGACGGTGGAAAAGTGCAGTCCTTTCAGCAAAAACACTACCAGGAGCAGACTGCGGAACTGATCATGAATTATTGACAGCAAGAATCCGAATCAAACTTAAAAAGGTTCGCAGATATAGCGTAGTAAAGAGATATGATCTGGGAAAAATCCCAAAAACTTTGACATTGAAGGTTGAAGAACGATTCAAAGTTTTAATTACTGATGAAAGAAGTCCTGATGAGTTATGGTGAGAAATGAGAGATATCATTACTAAGGAAGCCGATAATTTAATACCAAAAAGTAAAAAGAAAAGGAAGACAAAATGGCTCTCTGATAAAGCAATTAAAATAGCTGAGAAAAGAAGAGAGGAAAAATCCAAAGGCAATTTGCATGGAGTTAGACAATTAAATGCGGAATTTCAAAGACAAGCAAGAAAAGATAAGGAACTCTATATCAACCAGGAATGTCAGAGAATAGAAGATGATAACTGTAAAGGGAGGACAAGAGATCTTTTTAAAAAGATTAGAGATATTACTGGAAAATTCACTCCTAGATTAGGAATAGTGAAAAGCAAAACAGGAAAAGATCTTACAGAGGGCATTGAGATCAAGAAGAGATGGATGGAATATACTGAAGACATATACAAAAGGGATTCAAATCAGAAAGAAATATTTATTGAAAAAGAGTTTAGCGAAGAACCAATGATAATGGATTCTGAGGTAAAATGGGCTATGAAAAAACAACAAAAAGGGAAAGCATCGGGTACTGATGGACACCAATAGAACTGATCAGGGAGGCGGGAGAAGAAGCAACTAGAGCACTAGGAGAAGTCTAGACAAGTATGGAAGAAGATCTTATGGTCTAAGGATTGGAAAAGATCGGTATACATTCCAATACCAAAAAAAGGAGACGCTAGAGAGTGTAATTGCAATGCATTGATCCCGCATGCCAGTAAAGTCATGCTTAAAATACTGCAAAAAAGACTTGAATATTATATGGAGAGAAATGCCAAGAGAACAGACAGGTTTTAGAAAGTGAAGAGGCACGAGGGATCAGATTGGAAACATGTGATGGATTATGGAGAAATCAAGGGAATTTCAAAAGGATATTTATCTGTGCTTTATTGATTACAGCAAAGCGTTGGATTGCGTTGACCATGAAAGACTGTGGATTGGATTGAGATCTATGGGGACTCCAGAGCATCTGATAAGACTATTAAGAGAACTGTATAGAGAGCAAGAGGCTACAGTGAGGACCTAGTCTGGAGATACAGAGTGGTTCAACATTGGAAAGGGAGTGAGACAGGGATGCATCCTCTCACCAGACTTATTCAACCTGTACAGCGAACACATTATGAGAAGAGCGGGACTAGAGAAATCAAGGACTGGTGTAAAGATTGGAGGAATTAAGATCAACAACTTAAGATATGCAGCTGATACCACCCTGTTGGCAGAAAATGAAAAAGACATAGAATTTCTTCTAGGCAATATAAAAGATGAAATCTTAAAATTTGGACTTAGATTGAACATTAAGAAAACTATGTTTATGTAGTGAATGTGGGTGGTAGAGAAGCCAAGCACTGCGACCGGAGGTCTATTGTACTAACCCACGGAAAGAAGAACAGATGGAGAGAAAGACTGAGAAAGTATGGTGGGGAAGTGCAGGGGAAATGGGAGAACCCTAAGAAAACCTGCCCAGTGCAGATCGTCCACCATCACGAAACCCACATGAGAACCGAACCCCGGTACTCAGAGGTGAGAGGCCGATGTCATAGCGACAACGCCACCCGCACGGCCATTAAGAAACTAAGATCATGACAACAGGGAAAATGGGAGAGCTAAAAATCGGAGATGAGGTGATAGAGAAAGTCTTACACTTTGATTTTCTGGGATCAAGACTGGATGAGGATGGAGGATTCACAGAAGATATAGGGAAAAGAATCTTGTTGGGCTGGCGAGCAATGTTGAACCTGGAGAAAATAATGAAAGACAGAGACATCTCTAAATCTACAAAGATTAAGATTGTGAAAGCAATGGTTTTTCCCGTGATGATGTATGGTTGTGTGAGTTGGACAATGCGAAAGAGGGAAAGAAAGAAAATCGACTCCTTTGAACTCTGGTGCTGGAGAAGACTTTTGAGAGTACCATGGACTGCAATGAAGACTAACAAATGGGTTTTAGGTCAGATTAAGCCAATCTATTCGTTGGAAGCATTGATTTTAAGGCAAAAACTATCCTATTATGGCCACATTAGGAGAGCGGATAATTCCAT
Source organism: Thereuonema tuberculata (assembly GCA_023159025.1). Classification (NCBI taxonomy): domain Eukaryota; kingdom Metazoa; phylum Arthropoda; class Chilopoda; order Scutigeromorpha; family Scutigeridae; genus Thereuonema; species Thereuonema tuberculata. Next base: position 85,165 of record JAFIDM010000003.1, on the reverse strand, counting down.
TGAAAAGATAATCATGCTTGGGAAGGTAGAGGGGAAGAGAAGAAGAGGAAAGCAACGAAGAAGATAGATGGAGGACATAAAGACAGCTACCGGGAATTCTTTGCAACAGCTAAGATACATGAGGTCACCAGAAGTCGTAGACGACTTGATGGAACCTATCAACAACAAAATGATGTCTCTAAGACGTATACGTCAATAAAGCCAACAACTGGAAGAGTTTGAGAGAGCTCACATCAAAAGACATCTCAACCAATATCTTAGTCGGAGCGATTTCGTAGTCAGATGATGTTGGCAGTAGTGGTCCAGGAGAGCACACAACCATTCGGATCGATCTGAACGTCTCTCGGATCAAGTGCTCAAGAGGAAGGTGCGAACCCAAAGCATCCAAATTGTTTCCTATTCTTCATTGAAAGAAACATAATATAATGATAATCCAGTATATGGTCATCTCTCGACTTATGTCGAGGTTCCGTTTTATCCAGCTGCACGTAAGTTGAACGGACATAAGTAGATACACTAAATCAATAGTTATAAGGGTTAGGGATGTAATTAGTATACTGTCCCAAACACTTTATATTTCACTGATATTGGATGTTAACAATTGAAGGGCCCCAAGGACAAAGGTGTTAAGTAACATCTTGGCAGTTTCGAGATATTTAAAGTTAAAGTTAAATCTTTGCTGCTCCCTGAAAATAAGCTGTATATTGTTCAGAATAAATTATTAATGATCACTAATATCTAAAAATTGTCCTGAAAAAACATGATTTTGTTGAAACCACATTTATTGATCGTAACTCAGTCGTAAATGTACTTAACACCTTTGTCCTTGACACAACACGCTCTTAAAACGGAAATAAGATGTCACAAAGGTGTTAAGTATAAATAAATTTTAATAAACATTACATTATACGAAGAGTAAATGTACAATACAAAATTATGGTTCACTTGAGCGGTTGATTTCGTTGTAGAAGCCCTGATACACATCTGGTATATATTCCATTTGCTTCTTCAAGTCTTTAATTTTTTCTTCTAAGATAATGTTGTGCTGTCTAACCTTTTTCAGAATGTAGTTTGTGATATCTTTCTGCCCACGAACTCGAAACAGGTTTACTACTTTAAAATCTTCGCTTTCATTGAAGGATTTCTTGTACTTGTATGACCCAAACTTATCAGCCTTTATTCATCTTACCTCATCTCTGAATGATATCTTCTCCTTGTCAGCATTTAGCAAACAAATAACAAAATACAGGCCTGATTGTAGACTATCAGTGTCAGACAACTTTATCTGCCATGTCAGTTACTACCATTGTTTTTTTCTTATCAACTGCATCAATAATGGTCATATAAGTATATACCGAATATATTTTTCTCATATTTTTTGACCACTTGCTCAATAAGACCGAAATTTCTATCGCAATCTAAATATGTATGTCCTACAATTGGAAATTTTTAGTCAACAATAAAAAATATACCTTTCCACACGAGGTAATTCCAGAAGCATAAGTGTAAAAAAAAAATATTTTGGCCGCCGCAAGAATCTGACCAAGTAATGAGGTGGTTGGGGTTTCGCTCACTGATCTGTATAAATGCCCAAAGAGACTGACTACTTCATGACTACCTCATGAAGATATGTTTTCGGTCCACGCTTACATGTATGCCTGCTCTCCTTCACATGATACTAAATGCTCAAGTAGTAAAACCATAACTGTCTTAAATAGAACGCTATATAAGTGCTTAATTTCAGCAAAGGCATACTTTGCTGCATGAAAAAAATTATACAACATTTGATTGGATCTTTCTTAACAGATTGTTTGTCCTTTTTTGCTGTTCGTAGTCCTCTTCATACTCTTTCTTGTGTGTTTCGCCACCCTTACCCGAATCGCATGTTTTACATGTATTACTCTTTGGAGATCCAAAGGACAGATTAAATTCTGTTACCAACACCTCACTGTAGCAGGCTTCGATGCCCACTCATTTTCAGGTGTACCGGTGTCAGTGCAGCTAGATAAGTGGGTTCGAACGTTACTTTTCACAATATCAGAAATTTTGTTTTGGGGAGCATTTCTTCCTGTTTTGATTGGGCTAGGAGTTGACTTTCCAGATGCAAGTTGCTTTTGCTGAAGATCTCCTTTTTTTTCTCCCAACTTGTAACAAGTTGCAGGAAGCTAACTTGCAAACCCTCTGTGTTTTCTCATCAATTGTCACTGAATAGATGTACGTAGCTGACCATCGTTTATCTGCAGTCGCCTTAAATCGGGCCACAGGCAGCAAGGTAATTGAGTTAAAGATAATGGCATTTTGTGCCTCGTACGATAATTTCTATACTGTTTTAATATTTTACCTCTTCCTTCTTCTGGAAAGTTTTCAGAGAATTTGTACCGACATTTATCATGGCAAATTGTACTGCTTTTTACTTTTTGTGCTGGAACTATAAATCCTTTCCTATTTACATACTCCTTCCCTGCTGCCCTAGTTTCTTTTGCAATGTTTTTTTTTTTTTTTCAATTCTTCTGATTTCATTAAATGACCTATGGCTAAGATAACACTTTCAGAAACTTCTAGTGTACTGGTGTTTGATTCTGATTTTTCTTGCCATTCGTTTGCTTCTAGTGCTGTTGTGCAATTGTACTCTTCTGAGCTTCGTTTCTCATCTCCAAAGAGTTTTTAGCCATATGTTGTCCCGTACTCAACATACCTGACAACATAGGCTGACATTTTGCTTGTTTTATGGGGGCAGCCATTATGTCAAAAGAAGCTCCATCTACGCTTAGTTTTGGACTTAATACCTTTGCACTTTGAAATTTCTGAAGCTCAGGACCCAACTCATGCCCAAAGGTGTTAACTGTACTTAGCACCTTTGTACTACAAATGAAGTAATTTTTTATTGTTACTTAACACCTTTGTACTGAAGTAATTGTTTAAAAAATATGAATTGACATTCCATCTTTTACCACGAGATGGGCTATCGTTTAACACCTTTGTTTATGTCTATAACAGAAATTTCATAAAATTGTCGCTTAACACCTTTGTCCTTGGGGCCCTTCAATTATTATTGATAAAAAAAAGAACTATAGTAATGATGAAAGAGAGAAGAGGAGACCATAATATTCTCTAAGACAGTTGCTGACGTCACTTATCGTCGATTAAATGGAAGCAGATCCATTCACAGCATTTACGATTTCATCCTTATTTTTAAAAATACTGTAGAATGAGACCATTCGAAGTCCTGTGCAATCACATTGAAGGCCTTACCAGCTTCATATTGCTTTATAATTTGCAACTTCGTTCAAAGATTAATTGCTGGCCTCTTTTTGTCTGATTCTACACTAGGTTTATTGATTGGACTGTACGGGCCATGTTATATAAATATCGCAAAAATTTTAACGATAAACACACATAACCTAATTCTCAAACACAAAATCAACATGTGTTGAAGACATGTGCCGACTGCCAAGAGAAGTTGCCGTTGAATGCACTGTTGCTAAACAGAAACCTTTTACTTTACGCTCACTTGCATCTTGTTCGAAAATATAGTCGAAAATTTTATTTATTTTCCTTTGGGATCATGGACGTATCTTTGAACGGATATAAATCGAACCTATCTTCGAACGGACATAAATCGAACCTATCTTCGAACGGACATAAATCGAACGTATCTTCGAACGGACATAAATCGAACCTATCTTCGAACGAACATAAATCGAACCTATCTTCGAACACACATAAATCGAACATATCTTTGAACGGACATATGTATGTATATATATATTATATCCATCCATCCATCCATAGTATTCTATCCGGAGACAGGTCCAATTCTATGGAATTCACATGGAACTCCCAGAAACACCTGAGGAAAGATTTCCCGTTGCCTGCCCCAGGACGCCATTAAGGAATGACGTCAGACCGAAGAGAAAGTGAAGAAGAGGCGGACAACACAGGAAAGGAAATTGAAACAGCCAAGCCATGACCGGGAATAGAACCCGGGAACTGGCACACTGGCCACAACGGCAGACCACCGTCTAGACCGCACGGCCACGCCAGCACGGCATATATATATATATATATATATATAAATTCTGTTAATAGAATTGTAATAAAATCTTGAGGATATATGGCAGAAGTAAGGCAATCTGGAAAGCAAAATAAATATGCATTATAATTAAGGAAATTTAGGGAAAATTAAGTATTAATTAATAACTTTTTAAAAAAATATATTAAAATGCTCAATTCCTATAACACAGGTATACCGCTTATAAGTATACCTAATAGGATTGATAAACATTAAAAAAAAAAAAAAATCTTCTACAATCGATAATCATAGTAAACATATCATTTTATACTGAATAAATTTTCTGCTTAATTCTTCAAGAAAAATTCTGTTAACTTGTCCTCAATTCCATTTGTTAATTTAAAGTTCTTGGAGTTACTTATCTTTCACTTCGATATAGCCGTGACGATGTTCTATGCATCATTCAAACTCTAGATGTACACAACACTTGAAGAATCATAATCTCCGTGCAAATTGCCATTGGTTGTATTACATAAAGTTCACACTTCTCGATGAAACTATTAAATATTGCAATTTAATGATTCGCTCGTCTTATCCCTAACGTTTTGATGGAACAAAGGAAAAAAACATGGCCTCTTCAGTTGGACTAAAGTCGGGATGCAACTTTCTTCTCTCAGCTTGCTTTAGTTCATTGCCGATATTTTCCAATATTAACACCACACAGTTCTAAATTTGTATCACATACACATTTTTCCATGACATAATGTTCATTGTTGATTACAACGCTTCTATTCTAATTATTTTACAAAATAATAAATTCAATGTCTTACAATAAATACACAAATATTTTTATCACAGATACTTCATTCGGATATCTGTTAAAACGGCTACCACTCTTCACCCAATACAGATATTATTATTACAGATATACAGATAGTACCGTCTGGAGTTATGTTGAGTCCGAAAATCTGGACAGTGCCTAAATGGAATCCTACTGTATTTGGCAATGAATTCCGCTTCTCTCTTGACGCATATGTTCACCAAATCCGTATTTGGAAAAGGCATAATATCTCGTTGCATTGGTCAATGGATGCAGCTGTCAGTCATGAGGCTAGAATCAAGGGTCAATCTTCTATTACAGCAGATCTCCTCTAGTTTTACTACAATATAATATGGCAGCACTACTGTACGTTGACAACAATCTGTAGCCATGTTTTCCAAGGGCTGTTTACTAGTTGTTTAATGCCAGACATTACTCGGTGAGACTCTCACAACAGTGCCTCTATGGAATTTATATCTTTCCATGGCAGTCAGGTTCTTCTCACCAAATGGACATGTCTGGGAAGATGCTTGTTGCGATCATGGAACATGACTACATAAATCCAACAATCGCCAATGGACAACGTTAGACTATTAATTATCCCCATTTTGCAGTGTGAAGACTTTTATTGACTTATATTGCCGCCAGCAGAGGCTTTACTAACAAGGAGAGGCCATATCCTGTACATACTCCTGATGCCCTTTTAGGAGGAGATATACCTGGAGTACTTCAAAAGTATATATAGGTTTAGTAGCCAACTTTCTAGGGATTTCGAGATATTTGATGTTGCTTTCATTGGATTTTATGTAATAGTTGAAATGCTAAATATGTGGCAGTTCAGTTATTATTGTTGGTGATAGCTGGGATAACAGCATGCTAGCTTTATTTGTCAAATATATATTGTCAAAATCCTGAGGAAGAATCTGTTCCATTCTTTTTTCTTTTTGTTTTAGTATCTTTTTTAATCTTTTTTCATTATTGATTATATTTTTTTTCTTTTTCTTTACACTTGTTGTAGAATTTAAATTAAGTTTTACAAATAATACTATAGTTTGGAAATCAACATCTAAGTCAATAGAGCTGTCTTAACTCTCAAATATCAATGCAACTTAAACGCTAAACTTTTCAAAACTTCTCAAGTACAACAGAGTAATAAAAATGACGTGCAACATATTCTGAAATGACTAACTATATTAAATAGAATGATAAAACAACCATTAAATATTCATTTCACATTTAATTAACAACAGCTTGTTCAGCATATCTTGAATTCTACAAATTTACATTCGTGACACTTCTTATTAAAAGATATAGTCAATGTCACTTGATCACTTATTCTATACTTAAATATATTATTAAGCATCAATGTTCAGGATTCAATATTTACGATTGAATAGAATAAACAGTTATTCTTGATTTAATAGAACAGTTATTCTTCATTTGATTCAACAGTCGACGAATCTTAACACTTGTTAATAAAGTTCAGCAAACATTAGAATTGACACTTTGCAGAAAGTACATAAAACGTTGACTTTCACTTATCCAAACGTTGATGAATTGATTCAGTTTAACTATCTTTTCAATTCCTTTTATACCCAACATTTGAATCGCTAGTTATCTCCTCGATTGCCGACTTGACATTCTAATAAAGGAATATGTTAAGGAAAGTTCTACTTACAAATCTTCATGTATCTTTCCCAACCTATCGCTCTGGAACTTCTTATATCGATTAATCCATTGTCCTTTATTTATCGAGTCGATTTCCGTTCCCTTCAATGTATCCTTTTTCCTTTAAGATCACATTGGAACTTTTGTTCTATCTGCCATCTTATTGTGCGTTGAACTTTCTTGATTTCGCCCCCAGCAAATAGATACTAACAACACAGTCACTATTTTGCATTCAATGGACGATTGAAACGGAACACCAATATTATCAGATAAACCTAGCAGTGTTTCCTTATGATTAACTTCTCGATAGGATTTTCATATCACCATAGTCCTATCTATTCGCCGCTGTTGATTCACGGAACACCGTGCTGCAGAGTTTCTATCCCAGCAACATCGAGATACAGATTCCTGTTCCAAGGGGCATCTCAGTGCACACCACCGGTCCAAGAGACATCACGATCCGGACTGCTCTATCCCAGCAACATCGAGATACAGACTCCTGTTCCAAGGGACATCTCTATGCATACCGCCAGTCCGAGAGACATCATGATCCAGACTACATGTCCAAGGGACATCGAGATGCAGGCTTCCTATCCAAGCCGCATCAGGATCCAAACTGTTCAGACACACTGAAGAATGTTATTTTCAACACGATGTGAGGTTGCTTCTCTCGTGCAACAATCAGATGGACAAAGAAGATCGCTCGCTACTATCATGTAGCATATCCGCTCCAACAATGAACAGCGCGTTCCAAGACATGCAAAAATAGCTCATCTTTGATGGCTCGGCAAATTACATTAGGAAAATCAAATTACCTCGATAAAATTTGAAGGATTAGATTTTAACACTATAAAATCTACAACACTAATATCCTTTTTTATTCTTTTTTGACCTTTCTTTAAGACTTAATTATTACTGCGCCTAGAAATTTCAAATACTATCTTTTTAATTAGAAGATAAAGTAAGGATAAGGATAAAGAAGACTCGGATATTATCGTTTAAATCACTCAGACTTCAAGAATGGGTCCATTGTGCCTTGTCTTAACAACGATGACTAATGCCAAAGATTATATTGGGATAAGATTCAGTGGTCATAAAAAGTCCTGTGGACTTACAAAAAGATAAAATGACCTTCATCTTAATTCTTAAACCTAATTCTAGCCAAAGCAGGGAAAACATAAAATGTGTTCAGGAATCTCCTGATCCATTCCACTTTTTCTACATATACAATACCTCCCAACAAGTAATTGGATACCTGTGATGGACAAGGAAAACGAAGTTTATTCACCATCAATAGTTGGTGGAGCCTCCACGAGTGGAGATTACAGCTGCAACCTTCCGGGGCATACTCTCAACCAGTCGTTGTATGACGGCGAGCGGTATTTTCTTCCACTCTGCTTGGAGAAACGAGGTCAGTTCCTTCACCGATTTTGGACGGAGGGGGCACCCCTTAAGTCGACACTCCAACTCATCCCAGAAGTGCTCGATAGGGTTAAGATCCGGGCTCTGCGCAGGCCAGACCAGTCGATTAACCCCATTGTCACCATACCAAGCTACGGTGGACCTTGCAACACGACAGGTGGCATTGTCATCCTGAAAGTAATATGCGTCAATCCCGTAAAACTGCCACAACATAGGAAGCTCATGGTCATCCAAAATGGTGCTGTAGGTCTCAGCGTTGAGTCTACCATGAATTGCGACCAAGGATCCCGTGCCATACCAAGAAAAACACCCCCACACCATAACTCCACCTCCGCCTAACTTCACTGTTAGCACAATACATTCCGGCAGGAGCCGTTCTCCAGGGAGATGCCAAACCCAGACCCTGCCATCCGACCGGTAGAGGGTGAACCTTGATCCGTCACTCCAGAGAACCTGTTTCCACTGTTCAACGGTCTACTGTCGACGTTCTTTTAATCACGTTAGTCGAGCAGCGCAATTGGATTTAATGATCAAGGCTTCTGGGCGGCAGCACATCCATGATAACTGAGCAGATGGGCTTCCTTACGGATGGTATTCATCGACACAACAGTCCCAGTTGCCTGTTAGAATTCCTCGCGGATTTGGCCCATCGATTTGGGGTGGGTCTTCCGAGTTCTCTAGACAGCACCCGTCTGTCTCTAACTCCCAGTTTTGTGGGTCTGCCGGGTCAGGGCATATTCCGACAGTCATCCCCCTCCTTCCACTTGCAAATCATGTAGGCCACTGTCGATTTTGGGTATGTCAACTCGCTGGATATGTCACATATGGTTCGGCTATTTCTGTGATATCCGACAATTACCATTTTCTCGAAATCCCAGAGCTCCGAACTGCTTGGCATCTTGCATGGGACTGTTGGCTTTGTTGTTTCCCACATGATATTTAACGGCAGCTGCCGTGACATGTCTCAGAACTGCCGATATCGTTGTTTGTAGGGGTGTCCAATTACTTGTTGGGAGATAGTATATTACTTTGGCAAATGCCAAGCAGATATAAGTGTCCTGTACAAGGAAGAGTTGTCCTGTAAGAAAACCTGTCCACATTCTGCAGTGTTTCATGTCTAAACTTAGGATTGACATTGCAAAGCAGTGATCAGGCCTTTTAATAAATAATTTGGCCTGCCTCATACCCTGCGAGATAATCCAATACCTGTGGAACTGTTTTCCCAAGACAGTCCCAAGTAATCGTTTACCTAGATCAAGGAGAAGCCTAAGAACGGTACCTGGCCAATAGAAAGTAAAGAAGAACACCTCCTGGCCAACAGATCTGCCTTCTCCTTTCCATCAATGCCAAGATGTCCAGGAACACAGTACAAATTAATCAAATTTGGCCGGGCCAGACAAGTTAAGGCTTCTTGCAATCAGCAATAAGTTGTGAATTGCAAATAAGGCTGCTCGGAGCAGACAAGGCAGCCTAATATCTGACCAGATAGAAATAGTCCTAATTAACATAATGACGGTTGAGGTTTTCATAAGCACAAGAAAGAATAGCAAAAACAAAGAGAAGATCCAACAAGGGCCCAATAAATAATTTTTTGCTAAAGACCCCAAGAACCACCTAAAGTCCTTTGCACATCAAAAAGGAGGCGATGGTTTTTTTGATTCTAGATTCTAAATGTCCTCTCCAAGTCAATTTTGACTTAAGAATAAATCCAAGATACTTGATACTAGTGGACAAATGAATTTGCTTGTTAAATAGGCTTAAACTCAAAGTTTTCCCTATCTTTCTCTTCCCAGTAAAGTTTACAATTGTAGCCTTTCTAGGATTAACCTTAAAATCTATGTGGTGGCACCAGCCCTGTACACAATTAAGAGTTCTTTGCATAAGGTCAAAGGCTGTACCAGGGTCGAGGCCACTAATAAGAGTAACAAGGTCGTAGGCTTATGCTTTGAGCATACAAACGAAGTTTCTGCAGTTTCCACGATAAATGAGTTCATTACCAAACACCAAAGCAATGGTGAGATAAGCCCTCTCTGTGGACATCCTCTCATAGCCTGAGTTGTGATAGTGTTACCTGAAATGTGTACACAAATAGTATGAGTTGTTAGAGGCATCAGGAACATGCTTTCAATAGAAGGGACTACACCATGCTGTTTATCTGCATAACAAATGGAGTCATAAGATGTATGATCAAATTCTCCTTCAATATCCGCAAAGGTGCCAGGAGCCATTGCCCATTCTCCTTCAATATCCGCAAAGGTGCCAGGAGCCATTGCCCATGGGACAGAGAATCCTATATCCTGCTTACCAGATGGTGTAAGGCTGTTTCAGTAGAAATTCCTTTTTAATAGAAATTTCTTGCTTATATTGCATGCAATGAAGAGAATGTTTCAAGAGCAAAACATAAAATTTATGTCTATCGACTAGTCTCTCTAGAGCCTTTAGAAGAAAGAAGGAGAGACTGATAAGTCTAAAAGATGTGGCAAAGGTGAAATAAGACCTTCCTGCCTTAAGAATAAAAACAACTCTTGTATTCCGTCAGTTCATAGGAATGTAACCTAGTACAGACAAGAATGATTAACATGAACGAGATGAGTTACAATGAACTCCATCCCATTTAGAAGTAGGGCTGGGAAGCTTCATCATTCCGTGGCGCTTTGAATGGCTTAAAGCTAGCAATTGCTTGCTTAACCTTTCAATAATCAACATTGTATTTGGCAAGTGAGAATTGTTTGCCAAAAGTTGCGTATTGTAGGATTCATCGGTAGCTCGTGAGTCTGGAAAGTGAAAATCCATCAGGTATTTATAAGCTGTTGGAATCCGAAAGCATGGATAAGTTTAAATGTGAGTAAAATGAAGACGCAAAAACTTTTTCTGCTTGCAATGGACTTTACTGCAGAAATCGTTATTTCGTTAAGAACACAATACATGCAACAGCGCCACTTTTACTGAACTACTTTTTCTTTTGTCTTAGCGCTGTACATAACTTTCAGTTTCTATTTAATACAAGCTTTACTAATAAAAAACATTACCGTTAATAAATCATTAATAAATTAATCTAAACAAAAACTACCAGATTAAAAACATTGTAAACTAACATAAGCCTCTTCCTTGGATAAGGTATAGACTCCACTAGATAATGACAAGGAACTCGGTATAGTTTCAGAGCTTTTGGATAAAGCCTTGATTAGCCTTTGGCCACACAGGAAAGGATCCTACGTCTTCACAGGAGGCTCTCCAGGATGTTCTCTTATAGTGTCTAATGGCACGTATAGTTTTCTTTTGGGAGAAGATAAAGTAAAATTTTACTTTATTTTTTGTGACTTTCCAAATATCATTTACTATTTTCATGCTGTGCTGTCATATTCCTTTTTTTCCTTCATTTTTTGTTTTTCCTCTTCTATTCTGAAAAAGCAGTTTTGTTTCTCTTACACTAACAAAATTAAAGCGATTTACATATCATTTACATATTCTAATCGTATTTTTTTCCGGTTACATTAATTTGATATAAGTAATAGAAAAAATATTAATATAATAAAAAAAGGAAAACAAGTGATGAACCAAAATTACAAACAAAGAGAATAAGGAAGTATTTCATCATTTGTGTAACTAATAGTCATAAAAATAAAGTAACATTTTATTTTATCTTCTAATTACAGGATAATATTTAAAATTTCTAATCGCATTACTAATATAAGCCAGAAAGAACAAAAATAATAAATAAAAGTTTAATTTTGTAAGGAAAAGAGAAAGAAAAAAAGATAGAGAAATAAGAAAAAAAAATCAACAATAAAAAAAAAGAATACTAAAAAAAAAAAAAAAAAAAAAATTTCAAAATAGTTTGGAATTTGTTGGATAAAAATATTTAATCTGAGCTAGAGCGCTGTAATGTGAACGTGAAGCCCCAGATGGCATTATATGGTGTTATCTTTGTTTTTTCCCTATGGAAGCGAATGGAAGCCTTCTTCTTTGTATTAGCTATAAATTAAATTTTTAATTAAGCGGTTTAACGTGCATGAGATATAATTATCGTAATTACAAAATATAATAAGGCCAACACATATATTTTAAGATTAAAACTTTTTAGCACATTAAAAGAATGAAAACACTGTAGTTTCAGCTCGCCTGGGCGCTGTTGGCAAGTGATTTCTGACAGCGGTTTATATGTGCAAATGGACCAATGAAAAAATTGCCTAAACGGTTGACTGGTTTCCCCCATGTATTCTTACTCTTAATCTTTGCATCACAAGCGTAAAAAAACCCTTTCGAATTACTTTGCCGGACATCTTATTTCTTATTAACGGTATTGGCTAAAGTAGCTGTAATGCCCGATGTTAATCTGATGTTGTGGGACGACAAAACCTCTCTTAAAGAAGGGAAAATGAGATTATGAAAAGGAATAGATAAATAAATTGGAGGGACTGTTAATTGCTTCATGAACGGATTATATATACGCTGTAGACCCCATATCGTACATCTTCGAACAAATTATTGAAAAACCACTTTAGATGGCAGAAGGAATGTGAAGTTTAATCCATAAATTATGCTTTCAGGTTTCAGCTTAATTTTTGATAATTTCTAAATTCAATAATATTTTATTGTCATTGATCGGTTTTTAGCATTATGGGGGATTACGGGCCAATCAGAGACAAATCGTAATGACGTTTTCCTTGGAAAACTGCAAGAGATAATGACGGTTTATCCCTCTTGCAGTTTTTCAAGGAAAACGTGAAAGGAATTCAAGTGTTCTTCACAGATGCTGCGGAAGTGGAAGAAAATGAGCCTTTGCTGAAAGAACTTTATGGAAATACCTCATTATCTCTGGGATGAGAGAAAAGCACTTTTCAAACCTTAAAGCTACGCGAACACCATGCAATTTTTCAGCAACTTTAGTCGTCCGACTTCGGGTTGGCCAACTTTTGTCAAACCCAGAACACCATGCAACACGCAAATGAGTCAGCTTTGATAGAAGGAATCCCATAATGCAATGCGTTTCCCACAGCCGATGTGGAAATTCCAAAAATATCGAGGTTTTGAAACCTCTCTGATAAATTCTGCCGCATACAATTACTGCATTTCAGTATAAACTTTATTTATGCATGAAAGAAACTCGCAATACTCTGATATTATTTGTTTATGCGCTTGTCTTTGAATCGAATCGGCGATTATCATTTTGGACGCCATGTATTCCATGGGCGTGATGTCACGACTGACGTGTTCCAACGCTGCCCTGTGATTGGGTAATTCCCAGTGACTTCGATGCAACTTTTCGAGTTGCAGGTGTACGAACAACTCGAGTCGGATGACAAAAGTTGCAGCCAAGTTGCATAAAAACGGGCTGAAAACTGTCTATATCAACTTGTGACATCAAAATCGGACGACTAAGTTGCTGAAAAGTTGCATGATGTTGGCGCCCGGGACTTAAGACACATCATCTTCCATTTTCATGAGAATTTCAATGTTTGAAGAATACTTTAAGGCAGTTATTGGTGTCGAAAACAAAGAAGATCTGATTAGAAATGAAGTGGAAAGATTTTATGTTGTAATACGTGAGAACAAATGATGGAAACGGAAGATTGCGAAGGGTTTACAGTGATGAAAATGAGACCAATGTGTTCTTTATGTACTGTGTGGACCTGCTTCTTCTTTCTGTTGGCCAAAAACGACGGATTACTGCTGGATGCCTTTGGAAGAACATCGTTATAAGGAGAAGAGTCAGTTCCTTCATTACCTTATCTTCTGCAAGAAATTACTCTCTGTAATGTCTTGTTCTGAAAGACATGGAAAAGCTGACAAAATCGATAATTAGATCAAGCTAATCATCATGTCAGCTCTTGATTAATAATAGGCATTGATTTTGTGGATAATATAACTCCTTGAATTTATAAAACTGTATGTAATATTTCTTACTTCCATTCTTAATTTCTTTAACGCTAGATGAGCAGTATCTCAAATTGTGGGAAAATAAAAAAATCTGAAAAATTTAAATTTAATCTTCTGAACTTGGGAGATGGAATGACCCGAATATCAAAAGGACAGCAAACCTATTCTAGCCTCACATTCTCCAAGCTAAATTGGATTATTTATGTCTCTGAACACTACATTTGAGATCAAATTCTGCCTTTAGCTGGTTTTATTATCTTTATAAAGAAACAGCTATGAATGAAGTAGTGCCTTTTCATCTTCTCTATAGTCAACACTCGTATGTTATCTTTACACTCCACTTGTGAAAGAAACCAATACTGGTTATGCAGCTGTTATCAAACATCATTTAGCCAGTGCTTTATGACATTTCCTACAAATAATATCACACATAGTGCCAAGGCCGCATGGTTGGCGTTGTCGCTATGACATTGGCCTCTTACCTCTAAGTGTCAGGTTCAATTCTCATGTGGGTTTCGTGATGGTGGACGATCCGTGATGGACAGGTTTTCTCAGGGTTCTCCCGTTTCCCCTGCACTTCTCCCACCATACTTTCTCTGTTTGTTCTCATTTCGTGGGATAGCACAATAGACCTACAAGTCATAGTACTTGGCTTCCCTGTAGTCAATAAATGCATAGTGCCATTAAGGGAAATTGTTCCTGAAGATTTTGTCTTCATTTCATGTCCACCCACATTATAAGCATTGCTGGAAAACATCTTAATCAGTGATATGAGCGATCTATCATTACTGTCATCTTTCTCTGATCATCTAGAAATGTAGGACCCTGAATCCACAGAAAGTGTTCTTGACTGCAATATAAGATAATGGAGTGCTTAAGTTAATGGATTATATAATCTTTATATTGCTATCAAATACGCTTCCATCATACAACTCAATGATGAGTTTAAAAATTTCTTGGATAACACACCATGCACTTTCGAGATTCCTGAGAATGCCAAATTTTCACATTATCTGCAACCATAGCCTCAGAAGCATCATCTTAGCTACTGAAAACTATTATCAATTATTTTGTTGCCATCTCATGCTATTAACTGCCTGACTCTACATATGATAAATCGTGAACAGTTCGTCCTGTGGCCAGGGAATCTCCAGCAAAACTTAAATTCCTGATGAACTTGGATGTCATTTGATTTTATGGCTAGAAACATTTGTCTATTGCTGTACTCTTGGAGGGGCGAAGTGTTCGAGATGCCTCTCTGTTCTTTTAGAATTGTTTCCATAATCTTGATGCAAGGCTTTTGGAAATATCGTATAACTGATACAGCTTGCATCTGACCTATTTCTATTCTACTAGTGACCCTTCAAAGAAAAGTTTAAATGTTGTGTCTTGAGTCATAATAAAGTTGTAGAAACAATTTATTTGTTTGCTGCTCTGTTTATATACAACAGTGAATTATGGGAAGGAGCAGTTGTCGTATTACTTAAATATTTGTACTGTATTTGCATCTGATGTGGTGGAAATTTTGTTTCTCTCTCTCTCTCTCTTTCTCTCTGATTACTTATGTAAATGTTAGTTTACGTGCCAAATTACATTTTTAAGTTCATTGATTTAATGAAAAATGAAACCTAAAAATGACTTTGCCCTTTTAATTTTTTAATGTAATTTTAAATTAAAGTGTGCTTTGATATTAACCTTATTGTTTTACACTTAGTTTGCTTCAAAATCCTTTCAGATTGATTTTAAAAAGCTAATAATTCACCATTACTTCAATCGTCTTCACTTTCTGAAAAATTGCAGTAAATTTTCACTTTGATATTTCCATTTCATTGTTTAGTAATGTCATGAATTTTACTTCTAGCTCATTATTTAGGCAGAGATTTAAATTGATACTTGACATTGTTTATATATAACAGTTGTTTCATCTCCTCTTACAAGTAAAGCTCATAAATGTTTATTAGGAGATTTTAAGAATTACAGAAATTAGTTATAATTAAGAGAATAAATTTATGTAATTTTATTTCTTTCGGGTTGTATTATTTTATGACTGTAGCTCTATTCTCTAAATGAAATTATAATGTTTTGATACGAATGAAATAGAATCTCAATATTAAAGATCTCCAGTATCTGTTAGATAGCACCTAGGGCTGAAATCCATTGTCAGTAGATTTTAGATGAATATATTCTAAATTGTATACATGGATAAGTATATACAGAGTGGCCTGGAAGTCTTTGAACTTCTAAATAGTAGACATGGATAAGTATATACAGAGTGGCCTGGAAGTCCTTGTACTTCTAAATAGTAGACATGGATAAGTATATAGTATTTAGAAATACAAGAACTTCCAGGCCACCCTGTATATACTTATCCATGTATACTATTTAGAA
>JAFIDM010000003.1:43145-68965 GCA_023159025.1 Thereuonema tuberculata | reverse complement strand
CTTGTACTTCTAAATAGTATACATGGATAAGTATATACAGGGTGGCCTGCAAGTCCTTGTACTTCTAAATAGTATACATGGATAAGTATACAGGGTGTTTCAAAAATATACGGCATAATTTCAGGTATGTATTTCCCACATGTAGACAATCAAAATAGTTCATTACAACATATGTCCGGAAATGCTTCATTTCCGAGTTATGGCCTTCACAACATTGAAAATCACCGGAACGTTTTTCGTTCCGCCGGTCGTTGCCATTACAGAAGATGTTCAAAATGACCACCTCCTGCTTGAATACAGACCTCACATCGATGTCTCAATGACCTGCGAACACGATCCCACACTCCAGGAATGTTGCGTTTGTCCTCAGAACGTGCCACAATTCGATTCCGAAGGGATTCCAAATCAGGCACCGGAGACGAATAAACCAATGATTTTAAATGGCCCCACAAGTAGAAATCGAGAGGGTTCAGATCAGGTGAGCGTGGAGGCCAAGCAATTGGGCCACCTCTACCTATCCATCGATCAGGAAACGTTCGATCCAAGTACCGGCGAGCCGTACGACTGAAGTGTGCAGGAGCGCCGTCATGCAAGAAGTGAGCGTGCTGACGATCGATCAGTGGAGTGTCGTCATAAACATGAGGTATGGTGTTTTCCAGGAAGTTTGTGTACGCCTGCCCCGTAAGTCTGTTTACAAGTACATGGGGTCCAACTAATCGATCACCAATGATACCGGCCCACATGTTGAGGGAGAACCGCACCTGGTGATGAGATACAACAGTTGCATTTGGGTTTTCATACGCCCATACATGCTGATTGTGGAAATTTGTTATGCCATCTCGTGTGAACTGTGCTTCATCTGTAAATAATACTAAGGCAGGAAAGTTTGGATTTGCAGCACACTGCTGCAAGAACCACTGACAGAACCTAACTCGTGCAGGGTAATCTGCTGGTGACAGCGCCTGTACACGTTGCAAATGATAAGGATACAATTGATGCTCTTTCAGCAGTCTCCAGACAGTCGTATGGGGAACATTCACTTGCAACGCTAACCTTCGTGTGCTGACAGAAGGAGTTCTGTTCACAGTCTCCAGAATCTCCTCCTGTTCTTCTGGAGTTGTAGACCTTGGTCGTCCCCTTCCCAATCCAGGAGAGTGAAATTTTCCATACTCGCACAGACGGTGATGGAGACTTACAAATGTCTTCCGATCTGGACATTGTCGCTGTGGGTACCTCTCCTGGTACAAACGACGAGCCAGCGCAGCATTGCCGTCTGCCTTACCGTACATGAAGTGCATCTCTGCCAGCTCCTGATTTGTGTACATGACACACAGTCGAACGCCAAACACACCACTGAATTTAACCTTCGCCTCGGAATGATCTGTCAGAGTGCCCTCTTAATGTGTCCTTTGACGGCAACGACCTGCGGAAAGAAAAACGTTCAATGAGACATCGATGTGAGGTCTGTATTCAAGCAGGAGGTGGTCATTTTGAACATCTTCTGTAATGGCAACGACCGGCGGAACGAAAAACGTTCCGGTGATTTTCAATGTTGTGAAGGCCATAACTCGGAAATGAAGCATTTCCGGACATATGTTGTAATGAACTATTTTGATTGTCTACATGTGGGAAATACATACCTGAAATTATGCCGTGTATTTTTGAAACACCCTGTATACAGGGTGGCCTGGAAGTCCTTGAACTTCTAAATAGTATACATGGATAAGTATATACAGGGTGGCCTGGATGTCCTTGTACTTCTAAATAGTATACATGGATAAGTATATACAGAGTGTCCTGGATGTCCTTGTACTTCTAAATAGTATACATGGATAAGTATATACAGAGTGGCCTGGAAGTCCTTGTACTTCTAAATAGTAGACATGGATAAGTATATACAGGGTGGCCTGGATGTCCTTGTACTTCTAAATATTAGACATAGATAAGTATATACAGGGTGGCCTGGAAGTCCTTGTATTTCTAAATAGTATACATAGATAAGTATATACAGGGTGGCCTGGAAGTCCTTGTACTTCTAAATAGTATACATGGATAAGTATATACAGGATGGCCTGGATGTCCTTGTACAGTGAAACCTCCTTTAACGAACACTCCGAATAGCGGACACCTCTAATTAGCAGACATTATTGCGGGTCCCAGTCCCTTACAATAGGACATTCCATGTTATCCACTCTGAATAACGGACAGTTATTTTAACTGTAAAATTTGTTTGTTTTTTTCGATTAACATTTCGACAAACGCATCATGGTTGTATTTACATCAGTGTCCCATACATTGATACATTGTATCGGTGTCCTACGATTCAATGCACGAATCTCAGGCCCTTTTTTCCACTGCTATAGCTTTGTAAATATCAATCCCTCGTAAAGCTATCCTATAAACGTGTTGATTAAATTTAGTGCGAATTAAAATGGCGTAAAAAAAAAAGAGATTGGCACTGAAAGAAAAAATTGATGTTCTTGAAGTTGCTGAAAAAGAAAGGCCGCGCGGTTGGCGTTGTTGCTAAGACATCGGCCTCTCACCTCTGAGTCCCGAGTTCGGTTCTCATGTGGGTTTCGTGATGGTGGACGATCCGCGCTGGGCAGGTTTTCTCGGGGTTCTGCCGTTTCCCCTGCACTTCTCCCACCATACTTTCTCAGTCTTTCTCTCCATCTGTCCTTATTTCCGTGGGATAGTACAATAGACCTCTGGTCGCAGTGCTTGGCTTCTGCCACCAACCTTCATTACATACATACATAGGTGCTGAAAAAGAAAAGCTGAGTGTGAGTTGTCTTGCTGAACGTTTTAAAGTCGGAAAAAATCAGATAAGTGAATTTTTGAAGGACAAAGATGAGATTAGAAAAATGTGGATGGTGAATTCAAATGAAAATTCGAAGAATTTGAAGTTTCGTAAAACTGAAACAAGCAAAATCGACGAAATGGTGATAAAATGGTTCCGCTTTGCTCGTGCAAAGAACATTCCTATAAGCGGTGTTTTCCTTCAAGAAAAAGCCAGAGAAGTCGGTCAAACTTTAGGATTGGACACGTTTAAGGCATCAAATGGATGGCTAGAAATTAATTTTCTATATGCTGTAAGTTATTTTATCATTATTTAAGTAAGACAAACGGATTAGCACTCATTTAAAAAGAAATACAGCAAATAATTTGCAATTGTTCATATTCTCTCATATCGCAATGATTATTGTAGAAATTTAATTAAGATTGTACGTAAGTTTTCAGTAAATGACATGCTATAAGCTAAAAAATAAAAAAAAGACAGTCCTCCCCAATAGCGGACACCTCCCAATAAAGGACAAAACTTCCGGTCCCGTGACTGTCCGTTATTCGGAGGTAACACTGTACTTCTAAATAGTAGACATGGATAAGTATATACATGGTAGCCTGGAAGTCCTTATACTTCTGAGTAGTATACATGGATAAGTATACATAGGGTGGCCTGGAAGTCCTTGTACCTCCTATATTATTATTATATTAAGGGGCACAGGAACTTCCCGTACAAATTTAGATTATGATGCTTCTCTTTATATAATGAATGACCTGCATATCATATGAATGTATCTGTATGGGAAAGTTTGACTCTTGGTAAGGTGCATCCAATACATATACGGACCACTTTTTCTTCCAAAAAATCGCTTCCCGTACTTTCTTTACTGCAAATCTTAAAAGTTTTTAATTCCTTAAAGATTTGTCTTTAAAGATGAAAAGCTAACAGAAACCAAGTTATCGTCGCATTCTTAAAGCATTTATAACGTTGGCTATCTGTTTACATCTGGATTCTGATTTAATCTCAATCTAAATGTTGTTCATGATGAGAAAAAAGGAGGTTTAAGAGATTCACTGTCAACAGTTACTTATTGATAATATTTCTAATAGCAAGGTGGCCGGGAACTTATCGGCCACCCTGCTATTACAAATTCTATCAGTTAGCACTGTTTGTGGATTCTTATTTATGCTGTATCAGATGTTTTCTATAAAAACAATTTGTCTTCTAAATAATAATAATAATTACTTTAATATTAAAAGTTGATATTAAAACCTTTTATTATTTTTTCCTTCTTATTTTCTAGTTATCAAGCTTTATTTCAGTCTGACAAGAATGTTGACATGAAAAAAATTTTGAAAGTAAGTAATTTCTGCTTTTCCTATCACTTTCATCAACTTAGAAATTCAGAGAGACAATCTAAAGTCAGCAATGGAATGCTGTGTTTTTCATTGTTGGAAATTAGCAATTTTGTATTTCGAGTATTTGCCCTTGGTATTCTTTATATAAGAATAACATGATAAGAATTCCTATTGGGATTTAATTATTATCAAACATTTATTGATAATGTTCTGAAAATAACATGCTATACTTTTTATGAAAATTAAAATGATAAAAATAGTATCTTAGTGGGCCAGCTTCCTTTTGATTGTCTTTCTCTTGTGTTATTATAGCAAACAAGTAAAAGTAATTGCAAAGTTCTATTTAACAGCCAAAAATAAATAACCATAATCAAACCTTTTGAAGTGTAAAAATCTTATCTTCTAAAGTAGGAAGAAAAAAAACCTAAAGAAACACATTTACTTAGATAAAAGGAACGTAGAAACATCATTTAATTACTATAAAAATAAAAAACTGGAATAGTTTCGGGTTCTTTAAGAGATAACCCTTTGTCAACTATAAGAGACACTTAGGAAAAATTAAACATAAAATTGGAACTTTAAGCCAATCAATAGACCAGTTGGTCAGTCAAGTCAGGAAAATAACCAAAGGGGAGGGGAGAGAAAAAGAACATTCATGGAAAGAAGGGGAGAACCCTTGATAAACCAACTGGATTATTGATTGGTTTAAAGTCCCTTTTATGTTTGATTTTCTTCATGGCAGTGGTAGCAGAGGAATAAATGAAATTCTTCTTTTTATAAATAAATTAGTTTATTCATTTAAGATATGTAAGTACATTACAACACAGGACGGTAACATCAATAGGAAGAGGAAAGGAAATATATCAACAGTAGAAGATGCGCAGTAACTTAACAATAAATTTAACTCGAGATAAATGTAATTTCCAACAGAGTTTTCATAAGTTTCTCCACTTAAGTTGACAAAGCGTTATCTCTTTAAGAACCCGAAACTAGTTCGGTTTTTAATTTTTATCTGTATTACATGGTGTGCACACATTGTTATTCGCACGTGTTAAATTTTGAATTAAATCTATCAGGTGTCCAAGAAATAACGTGAGGTGTTTGAAACGCCATAAGTTGATAAATATTAGGCGCATTGATCTCAAACTTTGGATTGTAAGTTTGTGGGTCTTGGGGAGTTCAGTCATGAGAAAAAAGTTCCTAGTTCACATAGTCACCACCAGGCGGTACAGGGCGCTACTGTCGGCTATGCAAATGGAGCTCTTATTGAAAAGCTAGCACGCGATACCTCATACAGCATTCTTCAACAAGAGCACAGCAATGCCATTAACAGTTGTTGACCGCGCTTTACTCGTGAAGTTTTATTATTAGTTACTTTCGAATGCCACTAGGGCATTACATGAATACAATCTTATCAGAGGCATCAAAAGGGATTCAGGACCATTATCGATATCAAGTTTATAATGTGGTGGTTCGCAAAGACAGCGGGAATCTTGACAGTAGCACCAGGCAGAGGCCAAAGACAAATATAAGAAGAAACTGTTGATGAAGCTATGGTAGCCCTAACAGATCAACCAATTTGGATGCAGCAGCAGGGGTAGAGCCGTCTCACGACAGTTAGTTACCAGTGTCAACCGTATATGCAGTTATTCGTAAGGTCCTTCATATTTATCCCTACAAGATCCGCAGTACACAGCAACTTTTACCTGCAGAATATAGTAATCTTCAAACGTTTGCACTGATATTCTTGCACGTCCTCACCTTAACGATCAGTGGCTTGGAATATTCTGTGGTTCGATGAAGCACATTTCACCCTTAATGGTGGTGTTAATACCCACAAATACCACATCTTGGGATCAGAACCGCTGGTGAAACATCGCAAAGAATAACAGTCACCAAAACGCTCTTTGGTGGCTATGCTCTTTGTTGGTTTCTTTGAACTGGAACGTGCACACGGTCTACAAATCTGCACTGTTACAGGGATTAATTGCGAAACCAAGTATTTCCATTCCTGCAGCCGCACTGTGTCCTAATCACACTAGTCTTCATGTAAGATGGAGTTATCATGTGTTGCTAGGAATGTGATTGGAGAGTGCATCCCTAATGATCGTGTAATAAGCAAGGATCTCCCTGACACATCAATCCTTGTGATTTTTGGCTCTGAGATTATTTCAAGGATAGGGTCTATCGAGATAGGGTACACAAGCCACAAGAAACGCCATAAGATGTGAATGTGGGCATCTGCACGATGATTTGCTCCAACATATTATAAGAGCACGGAATTCAAATGGTCTCTAAGGATGGAGGACACATTGAAGATCTTCTGTTCCACAATTTTGAATTCGAACGAGCAATGAAAATCAGAAGATACTGCATAGTCGACAGCAGCAGCACTGGTGGTGACTATGTGAACAAGAAAGTTTTCTCTCATGATTGCACTTCCTATGACTCGTAAGCCTATAATCCAAAGTTTGAGATCGATGCAGCTAATATTTATCAATTATGGCGCTTCAAATACCTTACATTATTTCTTGAACACCTGGTATTTAGATTTGAATATTTCTGTTATGTTATGATAGCTTGGTATTATAAACCTTAGACAATTTACTAAGTTTTGTAATTTGCAAATAATTTAGATAAACACATCAAATTGACATTGTAGTAGAAACAAAAGAATAATAAGTTCCTAAATATTGCTTTAACAGCAACTCTATTGAATTAAACCTGAAATTGTTTTACTCAAGTCAGGATAGAGTGGTTTCAAATGCTGCAAAACTGACCAGAACTTGATTCCTCAATTTAAAACATGCATAGATGTATTATCTAGTGTTGAATAAATACAAAACTAGTTTATTTTTGACTATCATTTATTGAAGTTCATCTTCAGCCTTAAAAATGGAGGAAAATCAATGTATTTTATGTTTCACTAAATTTTATGTAAAACAGTTTTGAAACTATTATTATGAGGTAGATAATAACACGGCCGTTCTGAGAGCAGGGCGGTTGCCCCGGGCGCCGCGGCTGGGGGGAGGGCGCCCGAAATAGTATTTTTTTTTAATTACAAAATATTTTTTTTATTTACTTAATGAAAATTTTTAAGGTAAGATGTTGGATGTCTGAAACTGAAGATACTATCTAGCATAAATCTTGGCAGAAAGATTTGTTGCATTATTGATGGGGGGAGGGCGCCCTGGGCGCCTGCAGCCCCAGGAACCACCCTGATGATCAGTGATGTTTTATTCTGCTGAGTTAAAAAATTTCCTGGGCATTTCAAAATATTTTTTCTATTATGGTGGGTGATGTAATTCAAGGATATGCATTTCAAACAGTACAAAACTGATCAAGCCTAATTATTCAGTTTTAAAAATTTATTGACTTTATTTTGGATTGTTATTTTGGATGATAATTTAAAGTTTCTTTAGCAAAGGCATTAGTCATTGTAGATCTGCTACAAAAGCCAGAGGTTGGATTTGACCTATTGCCTGTGATATTTGTTTTGAAAATTTAAGAAAAAACAATTGCCCATTCTTCCCTTTTTATCTGAAATAAACTATATATTATTGTCCTCCAAATGAAAGATGACCGGCGGAAGTTTGAACTGCGCAGCCCTTCCGGTAGCTGATCAATTATGTTTTCCTTTCACAATGGATAACGTTGTCTGTTTTCACTGAGAAAGACATGTCGATAACGCCAAATTAAAACTTCTCTCGACTATTTAGCGTTATTTCAATACCAGTTGCTAACAATAAGTATTTATACTCATGGACAAAAAAATTAGCGCACCAAGAAATAATTGCGGGATCGTAACAAAACTTGCAGTGAAGGTACATGTCGGGGAGATATGCAAATGATTAGAAATGCAGCGTGATTGCGTATTACGTATAGCCGGTAGAGGGCGTTGAACATCATACTCTGTGGAGTATAAAACAGGTAACCAAAGCTTGTTTGAGTGTGCTGAATCATTTACAAAGGAAGAGCTGAGGTAGACATGCCATTACGCCATGTTCGAAGACAGTATACGCAGTTGTCGCAGTTTGAGAGAGGGAGAATCGTCGCGATGATGGAAGCTGGGTGGTCAGCTAGGCGAGTAGCTCGTCAATTAGGCCGCTCTGATTGTGTTGTGAGGAGGTGTTGGGACCACTGGACCCGAGAGATGTCATGTACACGAAGACAAGGCTCAGGACGCCCTCGACAGACCAGTTGTCGAGAAGACCGCCACATAGTCAGAAATGCACGCGTACAGCCAACTTCTTCATCGGCCGCCATCCAGGCACAGGTAGCACCTTCACTAGGGGCCGCTGTGTCTTCTCGAACCATACGAAGGCGCCTGGATGAAGGACAGTTGGTATCGCGGCGCCCATTACGTGTGCTGCCCTTGACGCCCACCCATCGACGCCTCCGTTTGGAGTTTTGCCGCGCACGAGGAAACTGGACTGCAGCGGAATGGAACCAGGTCGTCTTTAGCGACGAATCCAGATTCAATCTCGGCAGTGATGACAATCGTGTTCGTGTGTGGAGAGCCCGTGGTGAACGCTTCAATCCTGCCTTTGCTGTACAGCGACACACCGCTCCCACAGCTGGTGTGATGGTATGGGGTGCCATTGCCTACAATACACGGTCACCCCTAGTATTGTTCCGTGGCACCATGACAGCCCAGCAGATGTTCATGAAATCCTGCAACCACATGTGTTGCCACTCATGCAACGGCTCCCAAGAGCCATTTTTCAACAAGACAATGCTCGGCCTCATACGGCAAGGGTGTCACAAGACTGTCTCCGCACTGTTACTACCCTTCCTTGGCCTGCCCGATCCCCAGATTTGTCTCCAATCGAGCATATCTGGGATCATTTGGGACGACGAGTTGGGCATCCCACGAGTTTGAACGAACTAGAGGCAAGGTTACAGCAAATATGGAACGAAATGTCTCAAGACATCATACAGAACTTGTATGACTCAATGCCCGATCGTATCGCACCGTGCATTCGCGCTAGAGGGGGTCCAACGGAGTATTAACTCCTCCGTTCTTTTGCCTTTTTCTCTGAAATAAATTATCCTTTTTCTTTGATTTTCTAATCATTTACTTATATCAAAGCAGTCATTACGAATGTAAATTTTCGTTTCATTTTGACGACTCCTTCTTGGTGCGCTAATTTTTTTGTCCATGAGTGTATATAAATAAATAAATATATATTATTTATAAATACAATGCTCTTTTGCAAAGTAACAAGCGATTAGCACAATGGCGGCGTCCTTTCATTACATCAGACGGACGTGCCTGACCAGACCAATCAATGATACATGCGCAGATCTCACAAAAACAGGGCGGCCATCATTCATTGGGAGGACAGTGATAATAATGTTCTCTTATTGGGATCTAAGGTGGCTGATAAACATTAGCATATTTTAAGGGATTTCCACTGGGCGACATACGGGGGTTCGTACCTCCCGGAAATTTTTTTGAAAATTTGAAGCCCAAAAACGTGGTTTTAATCCTTATTTTAGTATTATTGTGGAACAGGGCCGTCGAGTGGTTTGTTGGCACCCGGGGCAGATTTCTTCAGCCCCATCCCCCCCCTTAAACTCAATCCCATGTGCACCCAGCCGACATTACACCTATCTGTAAGGATTCAAACACTTGATATTTGCGCCCCCCCCCCCCATCCCAAAAAATCTACAACCAAAAAAAAAGAAACGGAATCTCCAATTCAACAACCAAAAAAAAAAGGAATTTCCAAAATTATTTATTTTTGCCGTTGCCGCAGCGCCTCGGTCGCCCCGCCCACGCGACGGCTCTGTTGGGGAATCATTTAACCCTCCTCCTTTCCCCAGAACGATTTTTAATAATGTATTATTTTAAATTAATACGTATTCTGTATTAATTCTGTGTTTTTTATTTTAAATGCGTTTTTGCAATTTCATAAAAAAAAAATCCGCCGGCACTACCCACAGTCACTGGGCGACAAAATCTCAGCACTAGTGTCACCCAGTTAACATGTTATTTTATGCACTGGTGATAAAAATAAACTTTTCTTCCTTGTAGAATCTTTGTATTTCTCAAACTTGCAGTCTGATAACTAGACACCCTTAAACCATTCATTCATCTATCTATGTTTTATTGTAACTGCTAAAGCTGTATTCCGATCTTAAAAGCCTGATTTGGAGCCACCTCAACTGTCTAGTCAATTAAGATGCTCAGATTTATCAATTTGTTACTCGAGATACTGTCTTCTTGAGCACTCATTTTTAATAGCCTTTTTTTTTTTTTTTTCAAACATATTTTTACTTCTCAATTCCGCTGAGTTTTTCTTTAGAATCATAACTACAGGAATCGGACTCCATGTTTATGATCAAACTTTACACAGTTTGATCAACAAGATCTTCAATTCGCATTTAACTTTTGGAATGGTCTGCGTTAATCCAGGTTTCATCCAGATAATAAATACATTTTCCTTCTCGATATTGCTTAATTGCCCTTAATATTGTTGTCTCCATAAATTAATCTCTTCCGATCAATGAATGCAGTCCATAAAACCGATGTTGTTGAACAATAGTTGTTTTACGCAAATCATCATCATTTTCTGAAGAACTTCAGCAACAGTTCGGATTTCATTTTTTAGAATAAAATTCATGAACCTTTCATCAGATGCGAGACAGATCAAAACTATCAAATTTCTGTAACCTTAACGATATGAGCACAGGAATCGAAGAACGCAATCTCTGTTTTCCCTTTGGTCCTTATCCTGAAAACTGTTAATTAACTAATACCTGTTAAGTCACTTGTCAGTTCGATAACGTCACCGACTGAATGATAATGATTATCTCTTCAAAAGTTTGCAATATCAATTGAACACAACAATAAAGCAAAAGCTGTCCCGAGACAAAAACAATCGAGTAGGAGAGAAAGCAGCCACTTTGAATCACTAACTGAAGTCATTGTTAACATTGAAACCTCATTATAAAATGAGGCAAGTATATAAAAGATTTTAATGTACGATGATGTTGTAAAGTCATTTCAATATCCAATTCCGAATATAAAATCTTGGCAAATGTGATAAAATTTATTGAAATAAGTATTTAATTAAGAACTCTTTTCCTACGCGAGTTCCCGTATTACAATCTGTAACTTCTGCAATGCTGTCTTTGTTGTCAGACGTTAGATTAGTATTCTTACTACCATTCCAAAGATATTTTGATATTTTCCATTAAAGTAATCGTGCTATTGTTAGAAAATGTAACAGAAAGCAGTGTATAATGCTAACATTGTAGATCCTATAATATATGAATGCGTGAATAATTGATCCTATAATACACGAACCTCTTCTCCACAGTAAGAATAAAAAATTTCCTGGAAGTAATGGAATCAGCACAGAGTTAATTAAGTTTGCTTCTCCTTCAGTTCTCGGGAGAATACTTGATTTCATCAACTTGTACTGGTTTAGTGCATGCGTTACTGAACAATGGAATATGACTGAGATACCTATCTTCAAGAAAGGCGATATAGAGTCTATCCAGTTATTCTATAAGCTGAAAAATTCGGATATGTGAATGATTAGTCCTTAGAATAGTATCCTGATGTAGTAGACTCTGACTCCTTTATACATTAGGACAGGAGCTAGCACAAGTCACATGTGGACTTTCCAGGTCATGGTGTCATGTGGAAATTATAAATGGTAATTCCGCTGGCCCCCAAAAAAAATCAGAAGAAAGATGCAAACAGATAATGGCTTAAGATAAAACATGGACAAATAAATGTATAAAAAGAATGACAAGTAAAAAGGATTAAACTACAAGGATAATAAATCAACTATCACAAGAGAAGTGCACGACAAGATGATAGGCTGAATTAAATAAAAGTAAAACACGATTAAATACAAAAATTGCAGTCCTTTAACAATGCAGTTGACGGAATGAGATCGAGAATCTAGACAAAGCTGTTATCCACTATTTGCAGTCTCGCCAATTGGATTAGCAGGAAAATGAAGAGAAACTTACAGTATTGTCTTAGTCTTTAAGTCACTGGGTACCTGTAGTTTGAATCACAGTTTTACTCATCTGGCCAGATTAGTTGATTTCCTGAAGCACAAAGAAATATCGCAAATTCCTGAGTTCGCTGAACACGTGGCGATGAAACTTATGGATAAAATGAGCCTGTCTGTTAATTGTCCATCAATTCCTGAGTTCGCTGAACACGTGGCGATGAAACTTATGGATAAAATGAGCCTGTCTGTTAATTGTCCATCAAAAACTGTCTACTAATCACTGCATTAAAATTATGAGTCTCCTAGCTAGAAGATACCCACTTCATCCTGTTAGGTAGGAGAGTACATTTTTCGTGTTTGCATGAGTGAAACTGAGACGATCGCTGAATACATTTCAAATTAATCTAAAAATGAAAGGGAGAGGGGTTTCCAGAGAAAATAAAATCCAAAAATAATTGGTTAAGGATGATAGAAGACAATAAAAATTAATCAAACAGAAGAGAGGTCAAGTAGTAAGGAGTGCAAAACGAAAGAGAAAGTCAAGTTCCCACTGGAAAATAACGTTGCGTAATAAGGCAAAGAAGGTTGCCATGCAAAAACAAGTAGAAACGAAAGAAAAATAGACTGAAAGTAATTAAACAAGAAAAAAAGCTTTACCAAGTTAAAATAATAAATAAGAAAGAGAATTAAATAAATGAGTTAAAGGTTAAAGGGTTCCCACAACAGGCCTATACAGGCCCAAGGGCTTGCGGGAGGTAAGTCTCCCGGCCTTTCATGACCAATAGGATTAGGTTGAGGTCGGGAGGTCAGCCCTACGCCCACCCGTCTTTAACTCCTGGGAAAGAAACCCAATACCCATTCTACAAAATAAATGAGTAAAAACAAAAAAAAACAAAAAAACAATGGCACGGCCAAATGTCTGTGACAGTGGTCGTTTGGTTATGTATATCTTCGTAACCGCTGCACAGTGGGGTATTTGGCCGATCTAGCTGGCCAAAATTATTTCTGTAGTTTCAGTGGTTCAAAACGTGTCTACCTACTGATTTATTGCATTTTAAGTGATTATCAATAGTTTTTATACAGAAAAATAAGATAATTGCATTTCCAAACGAACTACAGTAGACTCCCTCTTAACCGTACTTCGTTTAACCGGATCTCCTCTTTAACCGCCCGAATTTTTTATTATCTATAAAATGTAAAAAAAATAGCAAAAAATAAAAAAAAAACCACGTATTTCGTTATTTAGTATCATTATCGCACGTATTTCAGATACGGGGTGGTCCCGGAATGTCAATATGACAGTAAGATACAGTAATTGATAGTAATTGATAGTAATTGATACAGTAATTGTCAAGCACTTTTTGACCTTGACAATAGAAGGTATGTATGTTTAATGGTATGTAACTTATAATACTAAAGTATAATACATTGAATAAAATGACACAATATTTTAATTGTGTATTTATTTATAAGACAAATACATCCGAACTTTAATTTATTTCAGTTCTCCGGTTTAACCGGATTTTCGCTTAACCGGCTTACCTTCGGTCCCATTTAAGCCGGTTAAGAGGGAGTCTACTATATTTAATGTTTTGTTTTAAAACCAAAATGCAATTATCTAAAAATAAATTCACCAAAATTGATCAGCCGGATGATGTTGAGTGCCATGGTTCTTCATCAGAAGATACCTCTACTTCTTCTGAGGATTCTGTATCTTCAGATACATCTTAGTATGGGTCCACATATAAAGGTTCAGCTGGAAGTAGCATTTCAAGCATTTCCTTTAAGACAGATTTTGATTTCTTCCTCGATATTGTCCTGATACCCGTTAAAAGAGGATCTGAGCTTAACAGTAGCCTGTTAAGAGGTTGCACAACTCACTACAAAACTTCCTTGCATATACTACTTTTGGAATTTCAAAAGGTTTTTCTAATCAGTCACAATTTTTTTTTCAAGAAATGTATCTTCTTTCTTGGGTGCTGCCATCCACCTACATTTCAATTTAGACTTAATATATGAAAATGTGTGCTTCATTTTCTTTCTTTGTTCCTTTGAACAATCTTCATAAGTGCAGCGATAATTTTCGACGAACCCCAATTTTTCATTAATGCTAGGTAACTTTTGTTGCTGCATCATGTTAAATAGTTCTCTTCAAGTCATTATTCTGATATCCGATGATCTTCAATCAAAATTAAGACAATTTAAAATTAAATTGAACTCGAGGTTGAAAAATTCATATTTTTGTAGTATGTATTTATTGACCATAAATCATGGAAATTCTCGGAAAACCGCGGGAATCCGCGGCTGATTTTTGCGGAATTGTTTTTTATAATCCTGTATCTTAGTATTAAAACAAAAATCATTACAGGAACGCACCCTGAAGTATAACAAATCTCTTCGAGATTGTTAAAGTTGGTTAAAAAAAACCCAAAGAAAACATACTTTTTTCAAAACACTATATCTGAGTCAAAATCAAAATATTTGAAATAAAAATATTTCAAATTTATGCACATTTACCTGCTTTATCACAATCCATAATGATTTGTTTTAAATTATATTCCGAATGAAATATATTCAACGTAGAAAGTATGCCTACGCAACAAACGTCGAGAAAAGATTTGTGTAAATAACAAGACGATCAAGTTCAGACTTGTTCCCTGCCACTCAGTTTGCGCAGAGAGGTGAGGCAGGGGTAGAATATTGTTCCCGGACTATCCCACAGTGTCATGGAAGCAATTATTTCTACTTAGAGTAAATTTTACGAAATCGACTTTTGACCAGCTAGATCGGCCAAATACCCCACTGTGCGCTGGTCAGATTCTAATTTTTTAAAGCTCATTTTTCTCCATTTTACAAAGACAAATATATTTTGTAATTACACATTTTTTCTTAAATCCAGTGGTTTTTGAGATAAACTGATTTTTTTTTTAAAAAAAAAAACCCACAAATTTTGGATATCTGTATCTGTAACCATTGGTTCGATTTTCATTTTTAAAAGCTCATTTTACTTCTTTTTAAAAGACAAACACATTTTGTAACTACGCATTTTTTGTTAATCCGGATAAAGTTTTTGAGATAGTTATTAAAAAAACTAGCAAATCTGTCAAGTAAAATTTTTAGTGATCACATGGCCTTGGATTCTAAATTAACCTTATGTCACGTGATTCCGGTGGACCCACATCGATAAAAAGTGAAGTGTAATCATCCTCAATATTATATCTAACATTTGACACCTTATTTGTATTTCTATGTCTTATGGTTCTGGAGGAGTAGCGGGCCGAAAAAAACCCCCAATGATTTCTTTTATATAATAATAATAATAAGCCCCCATGGACCCTACCTCCTCGCGGTGAGGCGGGAACTACACTAGCTTTAGGGTAGGCTAAAGGGTCCAACCATCCATGATGAGAACTCGTTCTAATATATATCATGCTGCATTGGGTGTGGCGCAAGATAAAGTAGTATGGCTACCACAATGTCCGGGCAATACCCTCCAGCCCGAACAGTCGGAAGTATTTCGTCTGTGTCAGAGCAGGCGACCACCAAGACTGGGAAACCACGCCAGCACATCCAATGGTCATCACAGATGAACCAGGATCTTATGCGCGACTTCTACACTGTTACACAGTTAGGGACTCAACTCACAGGATATAGACAGGCACTACACCATGCATTCACCACACATTATCCATCGTTAGGGCTTAGCGAACAGTGGGTAGCGGATCAGCGACGTTCTATAGTAGTACACAATCTTATTCCTCCATGCATACTTGCACAAATTACGGAAGAAGTCGCTGAATCCAACCACAGGACACCACACCCCACCCCACCAGAAGACATTACCTTTATGGCAAACACAGGTAGCAATCTCTACCCCTCAGTCCATATGCCCCAACAATACAACTAACGACATACAACAAGCAGCACATGATAATTTCTACACCACACTAGCACAATATACAGGCACAGACCCCACACTCAGACCTCCACTCCCCAAAGTACACACATCAAAACAACTCGCCACAGTCATATACCATCTCAACACATACACACTCTCCCACAACACCTTGACAATATCCAAACATTAGAAGACATACATACAACACTGTACAGCGCGGCACAGGGAACCATTCGGGCACTTGGAATCAAACAACACCACATACCTATCACTGCACGGTCACAAGAATACATCCCCCCTTGGAGACGTTGCCTTGAGGGCCGCATCAGCGACCTTAGAGGAAACATAGCCAGGCTCACACAATACTGTGCAGGAAACAAAACAAAGAAACTTATGTCCAAGGTCAGGAAGATATTCAAGAACATAAACACTCGCCCTTCACACTCAAACCATCATAACCAGGTTCAGGAACATCTCGACACACTAAAACAAAAACTGAGTGCACTTAGAAAAAGATTACAAAGATACAAACAGTGCACTCTACGCAAACAACAGAACAACACTTTCCAATACAATGAGAAAATATTCTACAGATCCCTTTCATCTCCCTCCACTACACCCAACACAAACACACCCACCAGTGAGGCATTACATGAATACTGGTCGTCTCTGTGGTCAAACCCCATCCCCACAATGACAAAGCACCATGGATCACAGAGGAAGAAGTCAGAGGAAACAAGTCGCTCAACATTTACCCTTCATGCCCTTCCATGATATTACTCTCGCAGACATACAGACAGCACTAAAACATGCACACAACTGGAAGGCTCCTGATGCAGACGGCGTTCAGAACTTCTGGATCAAGAGGTTCATGTCCCTGCATGGGAAGCTAGCTGTTGCACTCACTGACATAATCCAACACCCAGAACATATGCCTCTTTTCCTCACACAGGGTGTCATTTACCTACAGAGCAAGAACACTGAAACAGCACTCCCTGCAAACTACCGTCCAATCACTTGCGTCCCCACACTTTACAAACTCCTCACATCCTGCCTTGCAGACAAAATTGACACACACATCGAAACACATAACATTCTTTCCGAACAGCAGAAGGGCTGTCGAAGGAATTCCCAGGGTTGTAAGGAGCAACTCCTTATTGACTCGGTAATCCTGCAGCAGGTGCGCGCAAAGAATAGGAACTTACACATCGCGTACATAGACTACAAGAAGGCATTTGACTCAGTTCCCCATTCCTGGCTTTATACACTCTTCAGCTCTACAAAGTACACCCCAAGATCACGGCATTCTTGAATGCCACGATGAAGAGTTGGAACACAGCATTACACTTACGCACCTCCATCACTACAGTCCCCATTCCCATAAGGAGAGGTATTTTCCAGGGAGACTCCTTGAGTCCTCTTTGGTTCTGCCTCGCCTTGAATCCATTAAGCCACATGCTAGACAACACAAAATACGGTTATAGGCTTACCTCAGGCACTCTGACACCATACAAAATCACACACTTACTCTATATGGATGACATTAAACGCTACGCCACAAACAACACACAACTTACTAATTTACTACAAGTCACAACACAGTTCACCAAAGACATTGGGATGGAGTTTGGAATCGACAAATGCCGCAAGCTACATATAACACGTGGGAAGACTTCAAATTTGGAGGGTTTTGAACGACAATGGTTTGGCCATCCAATTGATGGAAGAGTACCTGGGCTTCCAGCAAGCGCGCGTCATTGACAACGCAAACATCAAAAACGCACTCAAGAAAACATACTGTGCTCGTGTTCACAACATCCTCAAAACACAACTCAATGCCAGAAATAAAATTAAAGCCATCAACACTTTTGCCGTCCCGACACTAACATATTTGTTCGGCATAATTTCATGGACAAACACTGAACTCGAAGCACTACAACGCACAACATGCACTACATTCACGAAACACAACATGCACCACCCAAGTCCGCTTCGGAAAGGATGACTCTTCCACCCAAGGAGGGAGGCCGAGGACTCTTCAATCTCATCACCCTACAAGAAAAACAAGTACACACACTTAGGAACACTTCCACCAAAGAGCACAACACTCCTTACTCCACTCAGCCATTGTCAAGGCTGATATACATCTCACACCCCTGGACCTCGCAAACCCTTCTCTCACACTCACCACCCCTGACATCTACACACAGCAGCTGCGTGAATCATAGGCTCGTAAGGAACTCCATGGCAGACATCGCCACAAACTCAGCCAGCCTCATGTCGACATGGAAGCGTTGAACAGATGGCTGACGAGTGGTGAGCTGTTTGGGAAGACCGAAGGGTTCATGATCGCGATACAGGACCAAGTCATCCCCACACTCAACTACAAGAAACACATTCGCATTAAAACAAAGACGAATTATAAAAGTATTCTTATTTACTGTAATACGAGAAAAATATAATAAATCATATGAATGTTTTAAAATCAACATTTCAAGGGGAGTATTTATACGTGTTGTTGCTCAGGTCCTAATCACTTTGTTTCCATATGCAAAAGCCAGAGCACATAATTTTCAAGCTTCAGCAACGACACGTTGTCTTTTGAGATTAAAAGGATTGACCTTTGCGGAGTGTTTTTCCTTGATGCTGAGTTGACGTTCATGGCAAAAGAAACAATATGCATGTACAGTAGTACATCCAAATAGTTGATCCCTAGTGGATTAGTCTGACAGCACTGGGCCCATGTTTTTACTGTAAAACCTCGGAAAACCAACCAAGTTTAAACCGTGAACCTACTGTTTTGAATGCAATACTAAATAATTTTCAAATAGGAAAAGAAATATAAATTTTGGGTAATATGTTAATGTGAGTCTTCCCCCTCCAATCTTATGACTTAATGAAGGCTACATACTCCTCTTACAGGTGAGAAAAGCTCCCAATTTGCGCCTCGTAGAAATAATATCTTACGACCAAAAATTATAGTTTATGTATTAAAAATAAAAAAATGCATATGAATCAGTAAATATTGAAATCAGAACATTCTTAAATATCAATGTTTCATATAATTAAAAATGTAGATACAGGATATTAATGTTGTTCCTAGAGAAGAAAAAAAAAACATGCTATGGTAATAAGTTAAAATTGGTAAATACTGCAGGTTTATAACCTGACGATATGAACAAGATCACATGAACAATGGAATAATTTTCATATTCATTGGTTTCAAGAAAATATATATACAGTGGAGCACCGTTTATACGTTTTTCAAGGGACTGAGAAAAAAAAACGTATAAACGAAATTCACAAAAGTTACGAACAATTTCGTAATAAACAACAATAAAAAGTCAAATAAATACTTCTGCAACGCCTCTTACTTTATTAAAACATATATTTAATAAAAAGTCAGAGGAAAATTAAAATATTACATGAAAATGAAATACAAGAGGTATGTAATACAATACTTTTTATTCCGGATTTAATGTACAACTATTCATATTCATTCAGCATTTACAAAATATTTTGATATTTTAGATTGCCGGACTTATTGGAATGCAGAGAAAAAAGTTCATTGTCCACAGTTAAAAGTGCCATCTTAACTTTATGATTTAAATCACTGCTAATGAGATATTCTTGCATGGTGTTAAAACCCATGTTGTTTGTTGAAAACTTGGCAGAGGTTTTTCAGTGAAATTTTCTAAGACTGCGTGCCTTTTCTAAGATTGGACAATCGGCAGGTGGGAATCTGAGGTTGAAATGCGCATTTTCTCTCTTCTTGAGTTCTTGAAAAAAACGTATAAATGAAATTTGCGATTTCAGGAAAACGTATAAATGAAATTCTTTAATGTTAATATGCATTGGAATTTGCCGGGACCATTCAAAAAAAACGTATAAATGGTAAAAACATATAAACGAGAAACGTATAAACGGTGCTCCACTGTATATATTAATAGGATAATACAAAATATATATATATATATATATTAATAGGATAATACAAAATATATATATATATTAATAGGATAATACAAAATATATACAGTAAAACCTCGTTAAGTCTTCACCCGGATAAGACGTCACTCCGTATAAGTCGTCGTTTTCCTTTGCTCCCGACAAGGTCTCATACACAATAATGTAAAATAACCCTCCTTTATCCGTCACCAAATTTTAATTCTACTCCGGATAACTCATCACCCTCAGAATGGCCAAAAACATCTTTCTTCTCCATTTTGCATGCCATCGTGTTGTCTTTTCAGTAGTCCAAGAGATCTTTGATTTGATCGCCATTCCCCCTCTACCACCACCGAAGACCAAAAAACATAAGAAAACAGCTTCAACAATTAGCAAGACACAAAAACCATTTTATTTTAACTGCCAAAATGGTTACAATAAATTCCTGCAAATGTTTAGAGGTCACTGGAGTTACTTAGAGGTATTAAACTAAAAGAAAGAAAACTTTACATGTTGATATTAAATCATAAAGGTTATGCATTCATAAGTGATCTTTATTATGATGCGAAACCAGACTCTTATAATATTTTAGTTTAATTTAATTAAAAATGTCCATCAAATATAAAAAGGAAGTTATGTTCTAACTAACCCTTTCTTTCTTTCTTTTTTTTTTCCAGAGTACTACTATTAAGCAGTTTGATACAGAATTTACCTCAAAAGTTTTTGGTTTTAATGATATTGATGATTATTATTCTAAAGCTTGTCTGAATGATAAAATTGCAAGCATAAAAGTGCCAGTCCTTTGCCTAAATGCTGCAGATGATCCGTTTCAGCCTTTCTCAGGTAACTTTTTAAAACATTAACACCAACATCATGGCTTCTATTAATGCATTTGACTTTTAATTGAGGTTTCTTTTAATACAAAAAGAGATTATTTAAAATTCTCTTTTACTATTTATTTTTAAAGCAGTTATTTCAGTGTAAGCAAAACAGTAAACTGTACTATAAAAGGGAAACGATTGTGTGTGTCTGTTCGAAATGTTTAGCATACTTCCCAACATGTTACAAACTTGAAATTTGGCGTGTGGGCAGGTTCCATAGTGTAGACAATGTAAAAAGTATAAAAATAAACGTTTGAATTTTTTTGGAGGGGGAGGAGTGGTTTTTACAAAACATCAAAAAATGGCTAGATCTTTCTATCAGATTTATATCAAATATAGATAGATAAGAACATCTTTAAGAATCCCAGCACTTAGTACAAGACTGAAAACATTAACTGGTTGGTATAATAAATAAAAATGAGCACATTATTATAGAAAATATGAGTAAGGGAAATTTGATGATTATATACAGGGTGATTACAAATGTTTTGAACGATTTCAAAACTTCCCTGTACAATCGATATTGCAGTTAGGATGCGACGAATGGTACACTTGGATAGAGCACATGTTCAAGTTTGTTTTGTATATCTCAGAACTGTGAAATATGACCTACATTAGGCACACGGCAACTGGAAATCCGAATTACGCAGTCCTGGCTAACGCGATAGCAGTGAATCATTGGCTATTGCGCCGTAAAACAAGTGATTGCCGTTGCTGCTCGCCGCATGGTATTGTTGACAAAATGATATTCACAGGTGCGGAAAAGGCGTACTGTGTGCTCGAATATCACGCAACCAGGTCGGTGACGGTGGTGCAGCGTGATTTTCGCATCAAATTTCAGAATGACCCACCTGCCAAGAATTCAATAACTGGTATGATCAATTAAGCGAAGCGGGTGCATTTGTAAGGGCTAGTCGAGTGGCCGACCAACAGTCCCTGAGGAGAACGTGTGCCGCATTCGGGACACGTATCGTCGTAGCCCTAATAAAATCAACGCGCAAAGGAAGTGCAGAACTGGGCATCCCACAGCCGACTGTGTGGCACATGCTGTGGAAACGGCTTACACATGCGTCCATATCGCCTGCAGAGGCTGCAGCATTTGACACCGAACGACCACCGTCTTCACGAGGCTTTCTGTCAGGCGATTTTACAGCAATGTGAAGTTGAGAACTGTGCGACCACTATCATTTTCAGTGACGAGGCCACCTTTCTTGTCAGCAGAAGAGTGAATCAGCACAATGTGTGAATTTGGAGAATGGAAAGCCCCCACGCTTACATGGAGCACGTGCGGGATTCCTCGAAAGTGAATGTTTTCTATGCCATTTCGGTGAACACAGTGTATAGCCCATTCTTCTTCGCAGAGAACATTGTGACAGTCTTCAACTATCTTGACAGGTTAACGAAATGGAACGAAATACAACAGTTGGAACACGACAACAGTTGGAACACGACTTCATTCTGCTGCAAGATGGGGCACCACCCCATTTCCACTCAACCATATGCGATCATCTGAACGAACGGTTGTCACAATGGTGGATCGGCCGTGCAGGTGCAAATGATCAACAGCTGTGTTCTCCCCGTTCTCCATATGATTTACTCCCTGTCATTATTTCTTATGGGGGTACATTAAAGACAAGGTGTTTGTACCGCCCTTACCACGGGATCTCGACGTTAAATGCGCATTTCTACGCAATTGCAACAATAGACGGATCAATACTAAGTCGTGTTTGGGAAGACTTTCAATACCGTTTGGACATGTGTTAACAATGGTGGCCATATCGAACATTTATAAATAATGCATACAAAAAAACTTGAACCTGTGCTCTATCCAACTGTACCATTCGTCGCATTATAACTCAGGATAGTTTTGAAATCGTTCAAACATTTTTAATCAACTTTGTACTAAGTTTTACACTAAATAAGACTATTCATTGCGATTTGTAGGATTTGGAGCAGACAAATTTAATTTACAGAAATAAAGCTGAAATTTAAATATAAACATGAGGTTTATATACATATCGGGTGATTCATAAAGTACTGGTGGTTTTCACTGCCCCATATCTTTTAAACTACTGGTCATAAAAATCTGAAACTTTTTATACAAAATCGTCAAGCATATAAGAATTATATTTTCATATTTTCATTATGTTTTCATTCATTTTCATTATTTATTCATATTTATTATTGAAATTCATTTTATTTGCGTTCAAACTCCCCAATATATCGAAATTATTATTAAAAAAAATTATTTGACTCTCCCAAAAAAGTTATTTGTCAGAATGCTTTTTCAAAAAAATATTTTTTTTAAAAATTAAACAAAGTGTTTAGATTACATTTTTCTAATTAGGTTTCTGTATCATTTGAATACTGGATCCAGACTTTTAGAGTTTAAACAACGTCACAACAGTTATTTAAATATACGATATGTTGGGGGGTTTTGAACGCAAATAATATGAATTTCAATAATAATGAATAAATAATAACATGAAAATATAACACTTATATGTTTGACGATTTTATATAAAAAGTTTAGATTTGTATGAGCAGTAGTTTAAAGGATATGAGGCAGTGAAGACCACCAGTACTTTATGATTCACCCGGTATACAGTTGATAGACGAGGATACCATAAAGTCCTATGTGAAAAGGCCGGTTGTAGACCTGCAAGTTCAGATAGGCATCTATTGAGTTATCCCACATTATAATATTATAGAAAGAGAAAACCACCTTATGTTCCTTACAAATATTCAAAGCTTAGGTATCATTATTGGTCTTTGGTCTTATATGACCTCGACGGCGAACGTTGGCTCTGATGAACTTGTTCCTCCAGACAGAAACTAACAGATGGATCTGTGTTTAACAATATGTAAGGGAACACCTTCTGTCTATTGGCTTTTTTTAATATGCTATTACCTCTTGAGATATGAAGTTGAATTTCAAAATACGCACGCTAATTTAGAAATGGAGGATTTTTTTCACTAAAGAAACAATAAAAAGAAATCCGTCTAAGAAATTCTTCCGAATTACAAAAGCAATGCTCAGCAGTCTAGATTATTATTCAACATTTTGAAAAATCATATATTTTCTTTGAATCACACTAGAATGATTGTAGTTTGCACAACCGAATTGACAAGATAGATGTTATGAAAAAATATCAAAGCATTTGTTGAAAAGCGCATCAGCAATGAAAAAAAAAAAGACTTCCATAAGCTTAAGTTCGAAGATGATGATCAGATAACATCAAATAAAAGTATATTCTCTGGAAATAAATAAAAGTGTATTATCAATGTATCGACTGAAATTGTGTTTTGATTATTACAGGATACGATAAAATTCGAAGTGCATAGATATTTATCAATAGATTTTATTGTAGTTTTGAAAATGAAGTAAACTTTTGCATTCAAAATCAGAATACATGTATATGGTAATAGTGAAATAATGAATTACTGTGCAATTGTTTCAATACCAAATATTCAATCGGGGATTGTTTAGTAAAAGCTCTTTGTGCATCTGCTTTTCTTTCTTTGATTGAACCCCTTGAGATTGCTTTTGTTGATGGTGCTTATCAAAATCCTCCATTTGAATGACAGAATTAGATGTCCTGTGAAGAATGGGAGTAAGTCAGCTTTATCTGACAGATTTAAGAATTTATAAAAAATATCGCATGTGAAGATGGTATATGTAAAATATCAAGCCTACATGGTAATTTCAAGAGACTGAAATACAAATTAGAACAGTGATGAGCAACCTACAGCTACTGAACCATATGTAGCTCTTTGTGAATAACCTGAAGATCCTCAAACTTCTGTAATGTTGCAGTCAGGTTTCTTTTTTTCTGGTTGAATTCTGCAGCTCCTGGGACTCTGGATGTCTTTCAAATTTTAAAAAAGTGGCTCCTCAAAGAAAACACTTTGTGAAGACTTGCACTAGATATACATCTTAAAGTTGATTATAGTTTACAGCAGCTGGTAATGACCAGTTTGTAACTCTTAATTGAAAAACACAGTGAATGTTTGACAACTCATCAACAGGTTCCTTTGGCAACAGGAAGGCCAGTATTAAAGTAATAGCATTCAAATGTTTAATGAAAGAGGACTGTGTGCAAGGACACGGAAGATTTTAGCCCGCTAATGTTACAAAATAGCTTGAATAAAGGAAACTTGATGACCTGATTGAGATTAAATCCTGAAATTTATCACTTAGATAGATGCTTTTGATTCAGAATTTGTTTTCATGGACAATAATACTTGTGCACTGGAAAAGATATATGAATAGCATACCAGGAATGTGACTGTCAAGCACACTTAGGATCTTTAGGTTGGTAAGCAGCACTACCTCAACTATCTTCCAGAACAATCTCTTGAAATATCCTTTAAAGAAAGAATGGGAAATTTTTTTCCTATTGAGCTCCTGAATTAGTATAATCTACTAATTCATATACTTTTTGATGGAATTATAGGTAAAACTACTGAACATGTTATTGAATCAGAAACACTGAGACATTAACTTATTTGCAATATTTCATCTTGATGAAAATGAATGATTATATTTCATTTTTCTATGTCCAATTAAATGTCCATACAAATTTCGTAATATTGCAACCAGCATAATGAGTAGGGTCTGAGTAGCCCTTTTATTATTTGCTAGTAGCGTTATGATGGATAGATCAGATTTTTTTTTCTTTCTTTGAGGATGTTCATCAGAGCACAAATGTGTCGACTTCTCTTCTGGGAGAGTCTCTACTTCCTTTTGGCCGCTCTTGAACTGTTCTTTCTAATGGTGCGGCTACTAGATTCCCTCTTCTGCTGGACTTCTCTTCTTGGTGAGTCTCTACTTCCTTTTGGCGGTAGGAATGCCGCTCTTGAACTGTTCTTTCTAATGATGCAGCTACTAGATTCCCTCTTCTGCTGGACTTCTCTTCTTGGTGAGTCTCTACTTCCTTTTGGCGGTAGGAATGCCGCTCTTGAACTGTT
>JAFIDM010000003.1:14364-38145 GCA_023159025.1 Thereuonema tuberculata | reverse complement strand
TAGGTTTTTTATTGTTATTTAATTTGGGACGCTAAACTCCACGATTATCTACATTAGTAATATTCCGCATCGGTTTGTTTACATTCTAAAATGTGTTATGTACGATTCAATTATATCAATTAAAAGAATTTTTTTTTTCGTCTCTGTGTAAATAGGGACTCGGCAGAATTCAGTTTTTTAATTCCTGAACTCCATTTTCGTAATGAGATTGTTGACTGCTGAAACAAAGGACAACTATTGAAAACAATCCATTGGGTTGATTTCCCAATGGAAACGAAAGACGAATCTTGTAACCAATCAGGAATCAGCTTTGAACGCATGGCGTACTTCCGCCGCCATGAACGCAGATCACAGAACGTCGGTTCAGTTGTGCCTATTGTAGCTTGGTGCAATAAGGCTGAACTTTGATTTGAGGTTCAAGCAGAACTCAGTTCATGGAAACCGTAGTTAAACGCTACTTTGGTGCAACCGGGCATGAGTCCATCATTTCCAGAGTCCATCCAATGAACAAGGACGTCGTCTTCCCAAGGCTCGTTTTAATAGTCCAAATGCGCAAAAATCCATGGGCGATGCTTCTGGAGACTTCACTGGTATCTCGGTAAACAGTATAGCCTGGATTCCGGTTTGCTGTTCCATTCGTGTCAGAAAATTCTGGGTCGTTTTGGACGTATGGCTGGACGCCTTGTCTTGGAGACGGACCTTGGAAATGTCGTTTCCGTAAAGAGCAGGTAGTTCCTGTGTATAAATTCGTGTCAGTACGTGATCCTGATAGTACGCAGAATTCACCTTTACATTTTGAGCCACCCTCCGTATCTGTAGCTTGCCTTGATAGGAATAACCCGCAACGATCATGAATCCCTTCGAAAAAGTTTCACGACATTCTCTGTACCAATTTGGAAACGATTTGGCTCCCACTGGGCAATAGAAAATCGCCCTTGGTTTATTGCAGTCGGACAGATAAACATATGCTTCGTCTAATGTGGCCACATACTTCCATTTATCCCCAGCGAGATGTCGTTCATACAGTTTTCTGCAATTTGTCTTACGTTCTGAAATGTGCTTTGGTAAGAGCTTGTGAACCTTGCTTTTATGTCTCTTTTGAAGTCCTAAATCTTTATGGATAATCTTGTTTACGGTACAAAGAGATGTTCCTACTTTCGCACCAATAGTCCTTTGGGTCGCTGGATTGTTCCCTGTCACCATTTTCTTGACTTTCTGAATGACAGTCTTTGTGCGACTTATAGGTGTCCTTGGATTTGCTTGTTTTTCAGTCCCGGAAATCTGTCCTGTACGGGCCAAACCAACACCAACCAACACATTATGAACTTCTTTCTTCAGAATGGTGAAACCTCTTTTTGTACATGCCGTAATTATTGTGGAATAACTAAATTTCGCGTCGGAAAGGGCTGTAACGTACCCTTCCCAAAACTGTGGCACTTTCGGCAGCATTTCTTCGAACAAACTAAGCCGCATCCCTCCACACTAATCTTTAAGTACTCACCTGTACGTTTGCATAAATTTCCATACCTACTGTGATTGGTTGCGTCGTCACGCGCCATGCAAATCGTTACCATAGATTGTAAACAACCCTCTGTAAAACATATCTTACACTAGTTTGTATTCGGTAACAAAGAGGTAACGCACATGACTGTGGGCAAGATGAGCAGAACTAAATCTATAATGAAGGTAGGGGATTTTTTTCCACGCTAATTTCTTCTCCAGATGGGTACTGGGAACATCTTGAGAAGTGACAGATTAATTTGGTAATTAATGCTGACAATGATGCAAGTTCTGCATAGCATTATCAACTGCAATAATAATGG
The DNA here is from genome assembly GCA_023159025.1 of Thereuonema tuberculata. Taxonomy (NCBI): domain Eukaryota; kingdom Metazoa; phylum Arthropoda; class Chilopoda; order Scutigeromorpha; family Scutigeridae; genus Thereuonema; species Thereuonema tuberculata. Next base: position 36,322 of record JAFIDM010000003.1, on the reverse strand, counting down.
ACCTGAAGTGATGTCAGATCAGAGTTGAACTGTTTGGATATCATTGCTGTTCAGAGGCTTAATAAGGACAATGTTCTAATTTTTTCAAGTGAAGGCAATTCTATATCAGAAAAGACTCCAGTTACGTCAGTGTTGTAAACAAAAAGTACAAAAGCTACGCCAATAGATCGCCAAAGAACGAACGTTCCAAGGATGCAATGTCATGGAACTAAATTGAACTTATGAAAGCCAGAAAACAGAAGAAATGAAACTTTCGTTAATAATGCATATATTAATGTTTCCAGATTAAGCTTTTTTTAGAGATTCATGTAACCCAGGTGTCAGAATAAAACTTCTGTAAGTTCGTTCGATAGGTTTTTTTTTTTTATTTTTTAATAAAATGATTTACTGCTTAAACAATCGAGACTCCGGATCATCCTTCCGAGAAATTGGTGCTCGTCATGGACGAAACGCGGCGAATGTGGAATCGACGAATGATGCGAATTTCGAATTGAAGGAGTCAATGGTGGGTGAAGGAGGGCGAACTCTACAATCGGCGTCAACTCTTGAAACAGCATGGAACTGTTTGTGTTCAGATAATTTCAATGAAACGAGCACCAGTGAGCGATTTATTATCAACATTACAGAGAATTAAGGGTTGAAATACGTACCTCCACTGTGACTTTTACAAACATCAGCCTGCATTACAATTTTTAATTTTGTCATTGTTAAATACTTTGTTGCAACTTAGTAAATATACAAAATTAATATTGAATGTAATTTCAAATTTATTAATATTATGAACTTCAGGTACTGTAGTCCTATGTACATTTCATTAAAGTATTTGTTTGCCGTACATTACAAGCCATATTATTATACTCTCTATTATTCGAGTCCATTTAAAGATGCTTTTTATCATTCTAATAGAATAAATTTCATTGTCCTAAATAAAAAATTATCATAAAGAAAAAAAAAGTCAACACTAATTTGTCACAAAATAATACTCCGGAGTATATAAAATTTTTTTAAAGAAATGTAATTACAGTGCAACTTGGATAATTCGAAGCTGAAGGGACCACTACAACACTTCGAATTATCCAATACTTCGAATTAAACAAGTTACATCTTTTAACTTTAATTTCAGGTCCACTGAATGCTTGAAGAGATTATTATGTCAATAAGTAAATATTTATTCAGAAAGATCATGGTATGAAAGACTTAAACACTATATGTATGTTAACAAAATAACATTTATATTACATAGGCTACGGTACATATTACATTCAATAGAGAAAATTATAGTTTTTCAAAAAAATTGTGCAATGTCTGATTGTTTTGTAGAATTCAGTCGCTTAAGGTTAGCAAAATCATCAAGCATGTTTAGTGAACGGAAAACAGCTTCACTTACGTTGGTTTGTCCTTCAGTGCACCGACGAAATTCGGCGCTATCCCGTACTCGTTGGCGATTTGGCATTTCTTCTTCACACCCTTTTCCACCTCGCGAATGACGGCGACCTTTTCAGCGAACGTTAAATTCTTGTACACGCATGGTTTACTGAAAGACATGGTGACACTGACAGCAGGAAGCTCGAATGGCGCCTGAAGCGTCATGTGTCGAAAGGCGTCACGTGTCGAACGGTGGCGGGAAGGGGATTTCAGTTGTCACGTGTCGAATTTCTTAACGATGAAACGCCGAAAAGTCGTTATGGTTCGAAATTTTTTATAAAAAACTTCGAATTAAGGAAGTTGAACTTCGAATTATCCACGATTTTTTAACATTGATTTAATAAGAAATTCAAGGGACTAAGAGAAATCTTCGAATTAACCACGATTTCGAATTAAAGACGTTCGAATTATCCAAGTTGCACTGTACTATCAATGTAAACAACAGCACCTGTTGATAGAAACTAACTGTTTCTATCTAGGACTGAAATTGTAATAATTGATAAGGAAATAAATAAATAAATAAATAAATAAACATAAAGAACTTCAAGGTTTAATCAGCACACAATTTAACATTTAATTTTTGATTGTTTTTTTAAGCTTGTTTTTGCAGTTTAATTATAGTTATTTTTATTATTAACTAACACTTTAAACGTATTGAGTTTTTAATATTTTACAATACATGGGTTTTTGTTTTTAAATATCTCCTGTTCTTTAGCCATTTACGAATAAAAAGTTTATAAAAAGTTTTATCTGCTGAAACAATGCTGATCTTAGTAAGAAACCTTTCAGTTGCTTTATTCAAAGTAAAAGTTGGCAGTTTAACATCAATTTTTACTTGAAGATTTTTAGAAGCAGTAGGGATTTCATTTTGAAATAAAACTCATGCACTTTCCAGTGTGTACAAAATACAAAAAGATTTTTGAATCCTAGACCATTTTGTACCGGCCTTCGACTGATAGAGTAAGGAGATGATATTTCGTTTTGCAACCAGGAACTGATATACTCCTACAGACTGATACAGTGAAACCTGTTAAGTTGACCACCTGTCTAACTTGTATGTTGACCAGGTAATTAGGTAGAATTTGTCACAAAGCATAGCTCAAAACCTTTGTAAGTTGACCACTTCCAGAATGTTTTCTAGGTCTTTCTAATAACTTTTATACTGTATTTTTTTCTAATTTTCTAAAGAAAGAATTGTTAAGGAGCGTTTTAACTTCCCTTCCACAGACCAAACTACTTTGAATTTCGCCGACAACAAGGGGAAGTACAAATGTACAGTATGTGTGAAGTTCAAAACCCTTAATACATACACTAAGTTCATTACACTTATGCAAAATGTATTACTGTAATAATTAATTGAGTTTCATAATTAAATTAACTTGTTTCTGTTCAACTTACTACTGTAGTTCATACAGTAGTAACTATGACATTACCCAATAATTAATACGTATGTATAATTAATGTTTAACCCTAATAAGCAATATTATTTCTATTTTCTATCATTTTGATTTCATATTTTGTTTAATTTTGTAGTACTATACTATGTATATGTATAGTAGTAGTTCGTAATGAGAAAATATGAAAATCAAAAAGTAAGTGTTGTACCCTTGGTAAGTTGACCACCTGTCTAAGTTGACCACGAAAACTTGGAACCACTGGGTGGTCAACTTAGCAGGTTTCACTGTATACTCCTATAGACTGATATGCTCCTACAGACTGATATACTCCTATAGCTAACTCCTACAAAAGCACTTTCAACTTTACAGCAGATGAATCATAGGAGTAGAATTATCTAAGTTTACAATTTAATTCAATTCAGCTTGTTTTTCGATTGGCATTTAATGCTAATCTTTGCCGGAAAGGCGAAACAATTAAGTAGCGAATATGAAGCCATATTTGAGTAATTAAATGAATTATTTCCTGGCTTTTTGTAAGCTACTATATTACAATTATTATAAATTAACTGCATGATGATGATATAAATATAGTTGTTACATCCAAGTCATAAATTCTTTGTAGATGTGATGACATTGTTCATATGAAAGTATTCTTTTCTTACACGAAATGGCAAACTGTATTTCATCTCTAATTTCTACAATGCTGCCTTCTTAAGCTGTCCTGGAGTTATAACTTAAAGGCACGTTATTGTTTATATTCTCTTATATAAAGCGACCCTTAAAAATGGTCTATAAACACCAAAAATGTGATCCAATCTTTACAAGAATATTAAACTTTAACTTTTGCATGATCTTATATAGGCAGACTATTAAAAACTTTATGTTGTTGTTTTTTTTTAATGTAAGCAGATACATCTGTAGGTGTGCAAAAACTTTTTTAATTTTGTTCCAAAAGAAGATTGGGATGCTTGTCATTAACTATCTACGCACATAAGTATCTGTAGAAATCAAAAAAATAAATAAAACTTTTACTGAAAGATGAAATGGCGACTCAATTTTTTTTTGCCAATTATAAATTAGCTTTAAATAAAGATTCTTTACAAAAAAAAGCTTCATTTATAACTGACATAAAATTAGAATTGAATGTGAAAGTAATGATAGTCTTTTGTTTTTCCAACAGCACTTCCCCTAAATGAGGTTAAGAAGAGTAATAACGTTGCTTTATTAATAACATCTCGTGGTGGTCATATTGGATTTTTAGAAGGATTGTTTCCAGTTAGAGCTACTTATATTGACCGACTTTTTTCTGAGTATTCAGAAGCAGTCTTCAAATGTAGTGATGAATTACATAGACTAGTTATGCTTTAGGCCAGTTATAAAAAAACTGAGTTACAGAAGCAAAACTGTTGAATTCAATTATTCCAACTAAGTGATTGAAAGACATTAAAAAAAAATTCATTAAATTGGTTGCATTCACTTGTTCACATGTACTTTTTCTACAGCAGTTATTTGTCAAATAAGTTTTCATAAACAGTTGATAATGTTTTGTTTGTTTTAAAAGGGTGATTCTTTGTCTGCAGACGATTAAATCTGTGAATGACAAAGTAGATAAAGGATGTAATGTAGTTAAAGATACAAATAAGGACATTAACATTTGAAATAATTAAGTTTAAATGTGAATTACATTTAAAACTCCAAGGAGACCAGAGAAGCACAATTGAGGACCTCTATAGAAAATAGGCTTAAGTGCACTTAAGCCCTTTTTCCATAGAGGTCCTCAATTACACAATGACATTTAAAAAGTTCAACACATAAAAAAATTAAAAATCCAGCATAACGTTTCTGAATTCCGGCCCGAATTCTTTCATGCTACTGATGAAAGCATCTACTGATGAAATTATCTGATGAAAGCATCTAATAATGATGCTACTGATGCTACAGAAACATTATGCTGGATTTGTAATTTTTTAATGTGTTGAACTTTTTAAAATGTCATTGTGTAATTGTACTTCTGTGGTCTCCTTGGATTTTTAAATATAGTGAGCACGATAAAAAGAACATCGAAACTCTGTGTTTCAACATTACATTTATTCTGCGAGTCTCTTACTCATTTCTGAATATAAAAATTTAAAACTTTCATTTCTTTATTTTCACAAGCTGATTTTATAATGGTGTGAATATTTTCTTTAAAAAAATATTTTTTTTCATCATGAAAATAGTAATCTTTTTTGCACCTAAAGAAAATTTTTGTTCTTATTCCATTGTCTGATTGAAAATAGAATTAAACAATCCAATTTCACTGCTGTTTCTTTCCTCACCCTTCTCATTTCTGCGTTAGAATTCTTGCGTTTTGTAATTGTAATTGGTAGATTGTATTCATGGCAGCTAATAGTTATTGTAAATATTTGTGATCTTTTGTTTATAACAAATCAGCTGATGAAAATAAACCCAGTTTTGAAACTATTGTTTTAAACTGAAATAACCAATTTTAATAAAACAGACGAGATAATTATCTAAATTATTGAAATAGATTTTTGCAGATTTTTTTAATGAAGTGTTTTAGTTGCATTTTACTTTAAGTTATTCTTTGTCTTCTCATGAAAAACAACTATTCGCCAATCAAAGCAATTATCCTATGGAAGAAAGTGGTTGCAAAATTTTGTATCAAACAAATGTTCTGGAAATGAAATATTAATTTTGTATCAAAGAAATGTTCTATAAATAGAATATTAATCAAACTAATTTTCGTCAATTGAATTCTATGTCACTTCTCTAAAGCTGCTGCTTTGAAATTTTTTATAGATGTTACACTTGTGGAGATAGGAAATAATCAATTTTTAAAATGATTAGATTTAAAAAAAAATTGTCAAAGTTCTTGGAGCCACAAAAACTGCATAAAAACATTGCATCTTTTAGAGTTAATTTTTTTATACTGAAGTTTAACCAATCTTACATTTCTTAATATAAAATGCAATTAAAAATTATCAGGAATTTATAAATAATTTTAAAATTCCTCAACATTTGAAGAAGTCTTAAAACTAAAGCAAAACTTTTACTTTGTTTATATGAAACTGAACAAAGCATCTAAATAATAGTAGATTGACTATAAATAAGTGTTGATATTAGAAATAATATACTAACATAATATGCTATTATTATTTCTGTAATAATATTGTTTGTGCAATTTAAAATAATTGGAAGAAATTGATATAAAGTCAAGTCAATGGTAAAGATATAGTCAATGGTAAAGATATAATCAATGGTAAAGATATAATCAATGGTAAAGATATAGACGAAGCGACAAAACAATAGAAATCGATTTAATAAAAAAATAAAACCAATTAAAAGTTTCGAAAACCTGTCTCGGAAGAATTTGTAGTCCGAAGAAGAAAACCACTACAGGTTTTTTTAAACTTGTTTTGATTTTTTATTTTCGTACTAGTTGTACACGGCATGCGTTGCAATGCCACTCAAAGAAAGAAAGTGTTTGTATTTTAATTCTGTTTATTAAAGTGCTTTTGGATACACAATATATTTTGTTTTCCGTCTGGTGCATACACAAATAAATCAGAAGACGCGTGAGCAGGCCACATATAGCTGTCCATGTGTGAAGCATGGATTTTCCGAATTTAGTCCACACACTTGTAGCGATTGTCCATGTGCTTTGTTGATAGTCATTGCAAATGCGAGTCGCACCGGAAAATGCAAACCGGAAATACACTCATTTGTTATAACGACTCGCGCACCAGATATTGTAAATCGGTTCTACTAATTCAGAAACCTTCGCGGGCGTGCGCACAACAGCTCACCAAAGTTTCATCGCAATCAGATGAATGGTATAGGAACGCCTACGGGACAAACAAACAAACAAAGAAACATTCCTTTTTTATATATTAAGATGAAATCAGTTTCTAATGTTTTGTTCGCTTCGTGTTTCTTGTAGTTAATGCATTCATTATACAAAGGTAAAGGAAGAAATGGGACTCAAATTATAACTCTTTTTTTACATTTTGTATTTATGAAACTTTATGAGGACTTAATTTTATCATTATATATATTTCCATTTTCCATTGTGCTACATCGAAAGTAGGTGTGACAAATGATAAGTTTCTTTTTATTATCGTTACAAAAAAAATATAAAGAAACCCTTTCCAATGAAGGGGCTCTTCCACCCCCACCCCTCATTAAACTCATCCGATTTTTATAGCTTTCAAAAGGATTAAAAAACAAAATCAAAATTGTATTTGGTTAGTTATCATTTAACACCAGAAAAAATTAAAACTATCTCAGTATGAATGTATATTTCAGTGGTAGTTTGAAAATTTATAGTTTTGTATTTTTTAATTTTCAGAAGCCATTACATTTTGAGTGAAAACAGAGCTCTAGATTCTATGTTAATACCTTTGGTTTGGATATTTTTGTTCTGCATAAAAATATTGTTAGGCCTGTTTTCACAAAAAGAAAAAAAAAAGAAGATTTAGAGATGAATAATATAAAACATTACATGTTTTTTTACATGGAATTTTAAAATTTACAAATTATTTTGAGATAAATTCTTTAATAATATTTTATTTGATCATTTGTTTTTAAGAAATCGTTGGTGTCATTTTATTAAATATCTTTATGTTACAAAAAGGTTCAATTCTTCCTTTCACTGTTTTTGTGTAAATATAGAAATTTCCCAATTTTGTTTTCTTTGAACTTTTATGTTTTAAAAATTTAAATTGTTTTTAGATTTCCAAACGTATAACATCTAAAAGAAGCTTGTCAGAGGCTATCTAGTAATCATAATCAAATTTAGTTAATTGGACAAGTAATGGCCCTTCTGTCTTTGTCATTTTTAGAAATATGTGGAAAACTGAACAACATAAAAGGGATAGTATTAAGTCTATATTTCTTCTATTCATCATCTTATGTGGTTCTTTTAGTAAAAGAGATAAATTGATGTTTTTATGAAAATATACTGGAGTAGAAACAAGTGAATATCATTAAAAATTAAGCTCAATGATACTTTAGTAAAACTGTCTGAAATAAAGCTTAATACTAAACATTGCTTTTAAATATATATCTTCTTAGATTTGAATAATCAATAGTTATGAAACAAAAGCAATGCCAAAATCTTATAATGGATGTTCGAAAGAATGTTGCAGTGTATCTTCAAATAGGAAAGGATCATTGACAAAATTTTTAATGTTTCTGTTTTAAAAGTATTTCTAGTCAATCTTTCTTTTCTAGCGCTGACAATCTTTTCCTCCCATTTCATTGCTTGTTAAGAAGGATTTTTAGTTTCACTAACTTTCTATTTACAGTTTTAGTATTCTCTCTTGAATTCATTATGTTTATAATTCACAGTTGTATATTGTCCATTGTTGTCTGTTAATGCTTTTTTTTTAATCTTGTGTCCAATATCTACAGTTCAATATTTTGAATGATTTCAACCTGACTGAAACAAAACTATTGTGAGCATTTAAGGATGATTGGCAATTTATTTTAACATTTATTTCGTATTTAAAATCGTGTACATTTATATAGAGCTTTCCGGAACAAAATGAGCATATCAATAATGCAACTGGTAAGCAGAATAGAAACTATGCCCAAACCATGTTTATAGAGGGCGCTACCCATCTCCGAAGTCATAAGTTTCATTTACTTTGGGTCTGAGGGAATCAAACAAAGTTTCGAAATTTCTTCAAATTAGAAGTAATCTATCGTATTAAGCTTTAGTTAAGTTTTAGATTCAGAATAGAACCTGGCTGATAGAATCATTGAAAAATATGTAGTTTAATTAATACATTTGAGAGATGAACAGATTGAATTTCAGCATATTAAATACCAGAAATCTATATTTTATCCTAATGTAATTGGATGCTACCACATTCAGTAAACCACATTCTTTTTCAGGATATGTGAAATATTCTCAAACAGCCTCTAAGAAGTACTTGCGAGAGGGTTTTCAAGAAATAATTCTTGGTCTGACACACGAGAAATACTGTCACAAACACACCAAACACTGTTATGCTTTCTTAGAATAAGTAGTGAGATTTGGCGAATGCTAAGTCTCCAACTCATCTGATTTAATGGGAGATAACACCTCTTTCTACTTCGTCAAATTGGCAGAAACAAAAGAAACTCTATATTCTAGGAAACTTTTCACATTTCATCATATACAGCAACTTTTTTCTTTTTCTTTGAAACAGAGCTGAAGATGTGGTCGGTCACTGTCCTTAGCAGAGGAGCTTTAAGTTACTTTCTTCTTCCCGCAGAGGGGTTCTTGCCATAAAATAATGCGAAAAAATCCCAATCACCTTTGAGTCCAAAATATTTTTCATGGTTACAGAAATTGATAAAGTTTTTTTTTATTATTATTTATTAGTGGCTCCATCAAAAAAATAGGTATTTTTTTCTAATTACAGACACAGTTACTGTAATGTGTTCTATGAGTTGTTGTATGGAAAGTACGGACTACCACAACTTATCATTGATCATACAAACCCAATAACAAAAACATCCTTCAAGAGGACAAAGCATAAGTAGTTGTTAAAATAATCCCAATAACAGCTGCTTCTAGAAACTGATAAATATTTCTGAGGTTGTGTGAGGAGATTTCACATCTCCAAACTTATATACAATACAGTAATACAATATCATGTTACATTTTTTCATGATTCTATCAGCCATAGTTCAGCCGCAGTTGATTCACAAACTCAGATTTATAACTGAAACTTAATACCATAGAATACATTTTATTTGTAGAAATTTTAGATTTTTTTTCTGGTCCCCACTAGAGATAATCATCCCCAATGTAAATGAAAATTACATATAACTTCACTTTTACTATCCTGTAAGAAAAAAGGGAGTTTGAAAACTCGAATTTTGTGAATGACTGCCTGGGCGGCCCTGCAAAAATTTTGAGTTGAGAGAATATGAATTCTCAAATAATTCGCCTTAAAATGAGCTTTTCAGAGGTCAAGTGTTACATTCAGGTTAAACTTAATGTTTGTTAAGAAGCATCTTAGAAAAAAAATTTGTACCTGCTTATATTATAAACGTATGGAAATATATCCTGTAACGTGCTTTTGAACAGATGATAAGATTTACCTCAGATATTGAGGTTTGCAGGAATATTTTAATCTGTTGTGTGAAGTGATGCAAATCATGGATAAGCCAAACGAAACGAAAATAAAAGATTGGTAGTTTTGAATTACCAATTCACACATGTACTCACATGTACTTTTTTCATTTTATAAATGAAGAAGCAGTCATTTTAATAACGGTTGGGCAACTTGAGGTGGACTCACCCATAAGACCTGTAGCTTTATAATTTGTCTAACACAATAAAAAATACAGTAAGTTGCAACTTTTAATTTGGATGAGCGCTATGTTAAAATAATAAATTTTAACTTAACTTTTGAAATATATTTCCTAAAATAAAAAGTATATAAATAACTATAAGTCAAATAAACAATAATCTTATATAGAAAAACTCTAGAATACTGTATGTTGAAAAGTTTTCTTCTATCTAATGTAGATCTTGTGAACTAATATTTCAGAGGAGATAAAAAAAGAGAATAAAAAAAAAATATCTATTACAGTCATCCCTCGACTTTCATCGGGATTCCGTTCCCTCTGGCAGGACGTAAGTCGATACGTTAAATCAACAGAGTTAGGGACTTAATCGTAATTAGTACACTATCCGAAACACTGGATATTTCAGTTGATATTGGATTAACAACAATTGATAAAAAACAAGAAATAATAGTAATGATGAAAGAGAGAAGAGGCGACCATAATATTCACCATAGCTGTTGCTGAGGACGTTGTCGTTGCTTCGTCACTTATCGTCGATTTAATGGAAGCAGATCCTTTCACAGCCTCTACGATTTTATCATTATTTTTCAAAAAGGTCATCCCTGTAGGATGAGACCATTCGAAGTCATGTGCGATCGTATTGTCGGGCTTACCAGCTTCATGTTGCTTTACAACTTTCAATTTCGTTTCAAGAAATTCGCCTTTTTTTCTATGATTTTTTGCTAGGTTATTTTGAGTGGGCCATATTGTACAAAATATCGCGAAATAGTTAATTATAAATGCACAAATAACCTATTTCTCAAAACAAAATTAACATAGGAATTGTTGAAGACGTGCCAATTGCCGACTGCCAAGGGAAGTTGCCGTTGAATGCGCTGTTGCTAAATAGAAACCTTTTTACTTTAAGCTCGCTTGCGTCTTGTTCGAAAGTATAGTCGAAAATTGTATTTATTCCCTTATGGAATCATGGGTCGTATCTTCGAATGGACGTAAGTAGAAGGATGACTGTAGTAACAACAAAAGGTTCACAAACATTGGTCATACTGTATTGCAAACTAAAAAGTTTTGGTAGTGTTTCAATACATTTATGTAATTTAAAGTTAAATGATAATTCCTATTCATAGAGATATATTTGATAGTTTCAAATCAGTGCCATTGTTGTTAAATTTTTGATCAGATGTAAGGTTGCGACTTTCCTGTATTTGCTGCTAAAATTGTATGATACACATGAAATTTATGAATGAAGTAAAAAAATGGTCGGAATTTAAGTTATATAGTTTGAAATGTTCAATTTTAATTTACTTTTTATGCTGAGCATCAAGCATTGCTAGTAGTTTAAAAGAAAACAATGTTACATTAATTATAAAAATTTTATTGAATTATTTTGAAAGACAATCAAAAGACTGGATTTCCTTTACAACTTTTCCTTGTATGTCGATCCGATATGGCCTTGTAGTCTAGATGGCGGTTTATCATGACACAGGTACGTATGTGGGAATCTGGGCTTGAGATTCCCATATACGGAGATCCGGAGAATGCATAGTTGCTTCATTCTTTCTTATTCAGTGTTTCGTCCGTTTCTGTGGGTGTAAAAGCTAATCCGCACCCCCTCCTGGGGTGCACCCTGGATTACGCTAAAGAACTATCCATTCTGGCAGTCAAACAATTGTCTCGATCTCCTGGCTAATGAATGCCATACGATAAATAAGTAAAATAAATAGGTCTCATATTTTGTAGATTATATAAAAATGTCCTTTATTTAACTGAGTGTGAAGTAGCAACCCTAATTAGAAGCCTATTGTTAAAAGAGAAACTTGGATCTAACGAAATGACGAACATGAAATGTTATATCATGAGTAGGATAATAACGGAGATTTAATTTTTAGAAAAACGTTCATTAATTTAGAAACAGAAATATCCTTATTAAAAAACGTATTTTGTGCCTTTTATCAAAACCTTTTTGATGATCTGTCCTACTATATGTATAATAACTGAAAAGTAATACATTTTACAGCATCTTCGATATTAAGATGTTTCCTGAACTATAGTTTTTCCTGCAAGCATAGTAACGGCTTAAATACATGATTTGTAGAAAATGAATGCGTATGAAATAAACAATATTAAAAATATTATTATTATTATAGTGTCATTGTCAATTAAACTTTAAACGTTGAAATTTTCATTAATCTGTTATGGAGTTTTTTTTTAATGTTTCCATTAAAGTTAATCAGTGTGAAATTTTGACAATATTTTCTAAATAATTTTCTAAATAATTTTGTGAAAAATCTAGTTAAAACAAAGTGATAGTTTTGTATTGATTATTTTTTTTAGATTTTTATATTTACATGTATTTTTTTTCTGAGTAATTAATATGATAAAAATGAAAATTTAATAATGTAGGTTTTTCTTGAAATTCAGTTATTCTCAAAACTTCTATATAATGTGTAGTTCTTAATAGAAACATTAAATTATAAATGTAGGGGAAGGTGTTGTACTTCGGTCGTACGACTTGTGTACCTTGGACCTACACTGATTGTAGGTGTTATCTATTGGGTTGGATAAAAACTAATACAATCGCTACATGGATTTACTACCATAATTACGAAGTTATTCTTGTTGATGATTGATGCAATGTGTTGCTAGAAAAAAATTGAAGTCACTTTTCACCTATTAAAAGTAAGTATTTTTCAGTTAATACTTTTCCCTTTATAATTGTAAGTATTTGTTTTTATGTGAAAATGATAGGCAGGTTTTATAAAGCATTGTTTTATCTGCAGAAACATATGTTTCAAACTTTATTTAAGTTAAGCTCCAAAGGTTGGTAGCCATTGTTTGAAACATGACTAGGTACCTTGAACCTAGTGAAAGTGTTGTATCTCGGATCGGTTCGAAGTACAATACTATTGCCGTAAACAGTGCAAATGCATAAACTGTCATTCGTTCAAATAACTAAATAAATATTTATTTCTTAAAACTACAAGGATGCCAATTTTAGATAACTATGGTTGCGAGAGCTTCAACCCTGATGCATCTCTTATATCATCCCACGCCTTTGATTATAATCATTATCCATTGTTTAACGAGACATGAATATATGAGAATGATTTCAACAGGAAATGCATTGGATTCATTTCCCATCATTATATAATAATCAGCTTTCAAATCAAATAATGAGATTTTATTTAAACTCTTTAAAAAGACCCAAAGCTAAAAAAAAGTAGAATTAAAAATTTTATATTAGAATTATAAAATAACACATCTTTATATTATACAATTTTAGTTTCACTATCAATTTCAGGGGGTGCTCAGCCACACTTATTTTTGATTACACCCTATTAACCAATAAAACAACGGTCTCTCTTTATTGGTCCAGGAGAGATCGTATAGTTTTTAATAATTTTAATTTCACCTTTATTTAATCTCGTGTACACCTCTATACACCCCTACTTCCACTAAGCTGAAGATGATCTAGCTGTATGCAGATCGAAACCTTTCTTGTTCTTGGTTTTTAACATGATCTTTAACTGGATTAAGAGCTTTAAATTTGTGAATAATTTTTAAGAATTGTCTACTTTGATGTAGGTTTTAATCTATCAATACTAATATCTAATGATTGTAATCTAGGCTATTGGTGTTCTACTAATGTTGTTTGTTTTCAGGATAAAACATCAAGATGCCTCGAATTAAAGAAAGCCAATTGTTAAAGACATTGAGAAAGCAGTGGACTTAATTTAAATAAAAACTTCACAGTGTATGGTGCTGCAGAGAAAATAAACCTCTCTACGACGATCTTGAATAACACGCCTCAACTGCTTCAAGGCCTCAGGGTTGCAAAAGGTTTCTTACATCAAAGACAACGATGTAAAAAACTTTATTGATGAAGAAGAGATAATGTTAGTTGAATACATTCTAAAAGTTGCTCAACTTCAAAAGATGAGGAAATATTAACAATTTTACATTTCTAAAAACTGTCTAAGCAGACTTTTATACAGAGTGTTTCGGAAATGGTAAATTGTTTGAGTCGAAAATGTTCTATGATATTTTGTTGTAAGGGCCGTAGTTTTAGAGTTAGGAAATGAATGCTTTTGGAAGGATCCCTAATCACAGAGCTCAGTTCACATTAGGAAGTGTAAGTAAATAAGGTAAAGGTTTATTACAAAAAGCAATCCAGATAACAAATGTCATGACTGAAAACAGGTTTGATAATTAAGTATTATGCTGAAAATGGCTCCTCCATATTCTAAACATACCTGAGCTCTGCGGATTGTTGCCATACAAAATCCATTTGTCACCTTTATCCGATCTGGCGGCCAATGGCCTTGGATCTTTGCCAGTAATGCTGAAACCGCTAGTTTCGTTACCAGTTATAGACAGGAAAACAGTCAGGGAAATGCGTCTTAAGGAGAAGTTCAAGCGTTTCCCTTGCTGTGGTTGTACACTCTCCGCTGGGTTTTCGTAGAGAACCAGCAAGTTTAATAGGTTTACTTGCCAGAACTTTGTGAAGTCTAGCAGCTTCCTTGAGACTATCTACGTTTTGTGTAAACTTCCTCCATGATTTCCTTTTTTCTTTCCTTATCGCAACACTCAAGGCTGTGAGGGCTGTGTGATATTCCCTCCAGTCCCCAGTATGCTTGGAATGATTGAATAGCCTCCTGAAAGCCTTATGCTTTCGTTCTAGATCTCTCGTCCACCATCTAATGCCGGAGGATTGGGATCCTTCTACAAGCGGGCAGTTGTCTTTGTAGCTTTCCATTATAACTTCATTGAGTGCAGAAGCTACTTGCTCTATGCCAAGTGCTGTGTTGACTTTTTTGCCAATGTTTTACCATGGCTTTAAGTTGATCAGAATAACTTTGCTAATCTGTATTCTTAGGATTACGATACGATTGGGATTTTAGAGTATATCCCAAATTGAACTTATAAATAAATAGTAATTTACTACAATTATATTAAGTGATAAATAAATATTATTATTATTTTTTGAATGCTTTAATTATATTTAAAACAAGTGATGAGATTAAAAAATTTGAATATTGCAACGTAATGATTACGTCAGAGACAAGCTGTATAAAAAGAAGCGAGCTTGCCTCGATCTGAGTCTTTCATATACGGTCTTTAGTCTTAGCATTAACGAAGTCCGTGAGACTTCAAGCATTATTTGAGTTTGAATTAATAGTAACGTTGTTAATCAAGAGAGGTCGTGCCAATCGACCTGAGTTGTGTGACGTAGGATTTGCTAAGGATAGCTGACGTCATCATTGGATTGTGTGTGTGCAGCGGGAGGTTTAAAGGTCTGGCGGTAATGGTTGAAATAGCGACATGGTCTGCTCCAAGCCACATAGATTAATACAACGTACTCAATTTATTGTAAGTAGAGACCTTATATATATATTATCCATTGAGGGATTATGAAACAGAAGAATTCATTCGCAAGGTTATTACGAAGAGAATGAAGAGATTAATATCACATGTCTATGAAGAGAAATTTGAACTGTGAAATAGATTCAGTTAATTACTTCAAGATTAGGAAATTATTGAATATGAATTATTCGTTGATAAGTGCAAGATTCATTAGGAATATGATTTTTGTTAAGGAATTTAAATCAAGTGATGATATGCCAATGAGAACTTTTCGTTATCGTGAGAAGACGCGAGTAGCGTGAACTATTAGTAATTATTACGTGAATTATTAACGTGAATAATTCAAGTTAATAAAGTTGAAGAGGATTTAAAATATCATTTTAATTCAGGAGAAATTAAATGATAATTAGTGAACTGAACATTAAGAGAATAATAGTAAATGAAGATAATTGTGACGTCATGATGAATGACGTATGCATTAATTGTAACTAAGAGAAATTAGTTGCGACTATTCAGCTAAATGATTTTCACCCAAGGGTTAAGCCAATCGCGTAGTTTCACACAGGTGAAAAACCAAATAGAATTAATTTATTCATACAGGTAAAAAAACCATATCGAGATTGTGGAATTCACAAAGGTGATTAGCTATTAATAATTAGATTCATACAAGTGAAAAGCTAGGTGCTTATAAGAAGATTAATACGATAGTATTAGAACATTAGTAGTGAAGCCTTATGGATCTGTATCCTGTGTAAGAATGAACATTTGTGTTAAAGAACTATTATTACCCAACAACTTCTTTAGATTAAATTACTGCATTAATTAGCAACGCTCTGCTACCCCAGTAAGAGAACTTTTTGTATTTGACTGAAATATTAATATTTTATTTTCAATTCTATTTTGGAAAAAAAAATTTGATTAACCACAGTCAATTGGTTAATTAATTAGTTATCAGTCATATTACATTACTAATAATTAGTAAAGTGCTACAACTAGCAATTATATATTAATGAAAAGTTTTCTCATAACCAACAATAATTATAGTCCAAAAGGGATGCTTCATCAAAGACATGCCATTCCTGTACCATGTCTAGTTGCATACAGAAGGTAATATCTATAGTTTCGCTCCTAAGTCTGTTAGCTAATGTTGATTGTTCTAGTATTTTTGCTATCTAAGTCATTTGATAGTAGGAATTCTAAAAGTGACTCACCTCTAGCATTGGTATCTATGCTTCCCCATCCTTTGTGATGAGAATTGGCATCACACCACAAGGAGATCGAGGTTGGTGTGTTGTGCGTGCGTCGTTAAGAGTCTGAGCTCCTGAGACGGAGGTAATTCGTTGGAGTCGTAAGGCAGGTGTGCTGAGCTCACAATTAGGCTGTGCTCCTTCCTTTCGCCCCAGTTGATCGAGATTAGATCCCTGAAGCAGAATTCAGCCAACGGAAAAATCTGTAAGCTATATTTAACCATAATTCAAGTTCTGGCATTATTTACAGAATTATAGGAAATAATCTTATCTTTTGTTTCTCCAAGCCCAACAATACGTCCATGGTAGATCCACAGCTCCAAGATGAGCGCAAGATTAAAATTACCTTTGGTAAAGGTACGACAGAGAGCAGCTGATGCTACTCTACTGTGGTGGAGGTTTATCTGTATCACCCTTAGCGTCATCTTTTTCTTTACCCGAGAGTATGAGAATAGTTGAAGTCCACATGGCGACGTTCGCGTTTCAATCAGAGGCTTTAAGTGATTCATCATCTATCAGAAAAAGAAAGATTTTGCCGTTCGGGTCGTCTTTAACTGATAGTCTCGTCCATTCTGAAACTTTTAACAGTGGATTCTGTTATCAAGCAGATCTTATCAGGAGTGAAATCAACGCGAGCTTGGCAGGTGCCCTAAAGAGCACATTAGTAGCCCGCAGAACTTCTTTCCTGTCGCCTGCAGTCAGCTTGACTTTGTCTCCCAAAAGATTTATTTCCGTCACTACTTGTTTAAGCCAGTTATTTTACAGGAAACTATTAATGCTCCCCTCTCAAGGTAAGTACCAGCAAAGGCAGGATAAATGCCGTCTGAAAGTCTGCCAATCCTAACTATCAGTGCTTGTTCTATCTGTTCACCCTGTTCTTATTAAGTTTGGATGTCGGATAGTTTCTATCACCACTGTCATCTTTGTGACCGTCAGTTTATCTTAGTATGTATTAGTGTTCTCTTTTGAGGTTGTTGGCGCTGTTGACTGAGTCCATCTCTGCTGCTTTCTGTCAATCTCAGTTGACGGCGGGGTGGAGGATTCTGCTCTGTTGCGTTTTTTCCAGTAGCATGGGAACTTGAAGGTTTACTAGAGGGAGTCTGAGCAACCTCTGCCCTTCGTGCTTTATACTTGAGTTTATTAGCTCTTTTGCTTTTACCAAATTTACTTGAATCCCAAGGAATGTCCTGCGCTTCAAGTCTAGCTTCGACAGCTTCGTTCGCTGGTTGCCATTTTAAGTCGGTTGACATTTAATTTGTCAAGTCGCTGAGTTGTGCTCGCAAGCTTGTATGAGGTCCCCAATGTGTCAGGGTTATCCAGAAGAACTGCCTCCTCTCTTTCTGAGAGAAAGTCTTTGTTCGACTGTGTATCCAAATCACTTTGGCTGGATGCAATCACTGCTACCTCGTGCCTTTGAGTGTAATTTGAGGCCTCTGCAGAAAGCTGGGCCTGTGATGAAAGCTGTGGATAGCTCCCCCAGAATCCGACTGGGAGCCTGCCTCTGCCGAAGGAGAGGGTGGATTACCACCTAGATATTGAATTTCATACTTTATTTTTTTCGTAGCTTAAGAAATGAAGTAGAACTCCTTCATCAAGACCCTCTAGGATCGCCTGATGGTATAAGGGCTGGCGACATTCATCCCTTTGGCGAGGGTCTATCAACCATGGGATTTGCCTTATGAAGAAAAAATAAAAAAAAAGAAGTAAAAGTGTCTGAGCCAAGAAAAGAAAAAGACTGACATAGGTAAAAGACCCAGAACATAGAAAAGGGATCTAGTTTGCAGCCAGAAGAGTTGGGGTGCGAACCGCCAATCTTTCTTGACCACTTACTCGGGAAAGTAACCCCGGGTTCGCCAGGCCCGTCTGGTTACAACTAACCAGCCCTGAGATGTCGTCCATTAAGTGGAACCCAGGACCAAATGCACGTACAAAAATTCCTCACATTTTCATGCAAGATGACGTCCTCCCAAACTGCGACTGTTACAGTATCGCTATCGAACACATGCAGAGGTACACTATCCTAACAAGACCGCAAACAAAGAGCTCCGCCACCTCTGTCACGATCTCTCGATGATGTGCCAGGATTATAACGTGTTCCCGGTGTTGTCGTACAAGCTTGCGCCGAGAATCAGTCTGAAACGTGCCTCGTAGGGTAATCAGTACCAGGGCCCCGGCCCCACATCAAATTCAGGGCCAAGGTACCAAATGCAATAATGCCCCTCCCCCATCCCACATTGTGGTCAAATTGAAAGATTGTTAGCCAAAAATATCGCGAAAACATTACACGATTTCAAATTTTCCCTTTTTAAACATGCCATACATAGTTATTAACATTATTTTTAAGAGTAAATTAATTTTACACCAACATCTTCTTTTTCTTGCTCTACCCAAAATTTAAAAAAATATGTGGCGTATTTCACTCATCTCACGTTTTCAGATTTTTTTTTCAAGGCGACTCCTGTCTGGAATGCTGTACATGTTGACATAAGAGACACTTAAATGATGAAACTGAAAATAAATACTATTTATACAGCCAATCAACTTTAAAACACATTTCTATCTTTTAACTTAACTTTATTTTCCTGGCTTTCCTTAAAGCAAAATCATTTTTATATATTACTAAAGTCAATGTTTGAAGCCAGTTTGTGTTCAATGGCTAAACGATCAAGAGAGTTGAGGCGTTCTTGACCAGTGGAAGCTCTTTGCCAAGTTTTCAGTTAATTTCTTAATTTACTAAAAGCTCTTTCTTCATAATTCCATAAAACAACTATCTTTAATTCACAATATTTCGTTTTTCTGTACGAGAAACTTCCTCAGGTAAATAAGAATTGTAGATTTTGTAGTGTTAAAATTTAGCCCTAAAAAATATTAGTGAAGCAATTTGATTTTCCAATAAAGATAATTAGTTAAGCCATTGAAGGTCTGCTATTTTTTCATTTCGAGGAACACGGACAGTACATTGTTGGATTAAAGATGCTTCGCGATATGAGCAAGCGAAACCAATTGTCGACCTGATTGTTTCACGAGCGCAGCGGCCACGCATTGCGTAGTGAAGCACTTTTCTGCAGTGTTTGATCAGAAGAGTCGAGATGAGTTGTCAGTTGAGTCGAGTCAGTACGTGTCTGCAGTCGAGTGTGCTGTTTCGTCGAGAATCGAGTCTCGACAGGATGTAGCAACGATAGGAAGGCTACATCTCGGCGTCCCTTAGTAAGAAAGTCCAGACGATGTGGCTAGGATACGAAGCCGGTATGTTGTTGTCTCTCAGACCAGTGTTGGGTATCAAGATTTCCCTTGGACGGCAAGGTTGGTATTTTGATATTGCTGGGAGAACCGTGCGACTAGGAAACAAAGCCCGCATCCTGATGTCTATCGGGCGACGTTATCCAACTAGAGGTCCCATAGATGAGAAGCCCAAATCTCAGTGTTGTTGGAAGAAGAATACGAATATTGAAGCCACTTGGACCGGGGTCAAGCCACGAGATTTCCCTTGGACGGCAAGGTTGGTATCTCGATGTCGCCGGGTATAAACGGAACTGCAGCGAAGTAACTCAACAGTCAAGATCTCGGTGCAGCAAGGATACCAGGCCCAGAACTTAATGTCACTCGGACCGGTGTTAGGCAACGAGGACGTATCGATACAGCCGGGAGTAAGTGAGTTCAAATCGAGAAGTTTCTTGGAACGGAGGTGTAAAATGCGACATCTCTGGGATTTACAGTCTGCAGCGGGAGCGGCGAAGAGATAGGCCTTCGACGATATGAAGGATCTATCGGAAAGTTCATAAGGAAACGATACTCGTTTTATTTAACACATTTTGGCGATTGGTTTCAATCGTCGAGTGAAGGCAATATAGTGACTGTGGAATACGAAAGCTATGTGCTGGGGACGAATTCAACCAAGATCAACATTTGCAAAATATAGCAAATGAACTGGGTACCAATGCCATCCTTACGATATAAGGATACATTGATGAAAATAGAAATCGACTAGAAATAAAGGACAACGAATTCTTCAAAACATGAAATTCCGGAGCGGATTATTAGGACAAGTCCTTGAAGATTCGTGAGTAAAATCTTTCATAGTGCTTTCCTTTATTTGCATGTCAGGATCATAAACCAGAAGATAAATTTGTGAATTCATAAGCTGGGTATAGAGGAATTGAGAAGATAGACGAATCAATTCATCAGCATTAGAATTAGTGGAAATCGGCAGTTTGTATGTTTTCAATGGGATGCTGATTTTAATGTTTCCAGAACTTTAAAGTGCTTGAATTATATTTCGCCGTTAAACTGAATTAAGTGAACTTTGACTGTTTCCCGTAATCATCTGATAGTGTTGAATCCTGTTCATCAGGGCTTAGCAATATAATGAAGCTAAGGACACGTTTTCAAGAGACATTGATAAATTTGTTCAATAAGAATTATCATGTGTGGAAACTTGAAGTTATCAAGTTATCTAAATGCAACAGTTGTTCATTAAATATAAAAAGGTTCAATAGTTGTGTCATTATTGTGTTTGCGATAGTGAAGTGTTACAGAACAATCATGCTTCGTATAGCACTGTTTCTCGATATTTTGTGAGAAGACTTGGATAGAGGCTATTCTCGAGTAAATTACGTGAAAGCCCTAAAAAACGAGATCGTCAAGATCCGTCTGTTGGACTATAACTTACTAGCGAATACTCAGCTGATAAGTTCTATACAATAATGAAGTGTAGTTTCCTTTTATTAAAAATATTAAGTGTTTCCTCTGAATTCCACCTGAACAGCCGACGAATATGCAAAATTCTCATTAAAATTGAATGAAACTACTTATTTTCTTGAAATTCCAGCAAGAACTCAGAATTCAGAGGAAACACTTAATATTTGTAATAAAAAGAAACTACACTCCATTATTAGCAATTTCTTCTTAAATGTAGAGGTTTTTGAGTGATTCTTAATTACCTGTTAAAGCTGTTTGGTAGGATTTGGTTATATTTCAGAAAATAAATCTTATTTCTATGTGATTTTGAATGAATGTCTGTTGGTTTCATTTTTCTTTTAGTGTGTTTACTGCAGGAAAGAAAGTAACTTCAATAAAGTCGGTGATTATGACAGTCTATTTACATGTTTTAAGTTACGAACGTTATTTCCTTCGTACAAATAGTAATTTTTCAGTATTCTGCTTAAAATATAAAGATGCTACTTGAATCTTTAGTGATTCGCAGTATTTACATTACAGGCT
>JAFIDM010000002.1:80960769-80985165 GCA_023159025.1 Thereuonema tuberculata | reverse complement strand
TTTCTTATTTTATTTACTTAATATCATAACTACTTGACATTCACATTACTATCCATTTCTACCATTAACTTGGAAGATTAAAAGTGTAAGATTATTTTAAAATAGTATTAATATGAGATTCACATTTCAAAATTTTAATCATTAATGATAAAAATTATTGCTCTATTAACAGATACCAAACATTACTATTTGCCCCTCAACATTGAATCAAGTGAAAATCAGTCAATATTACTCAGAGAATGAAAACGTTAAATATAACTTAAAGAAAATTAATGAGGCTCTAAGAATCTTAAAGTCAACCGGCAACATAACAGAAGATTTACTCCCTTATCTGGAAGAAGATATGAAAGATTATTTGTTATGGGAGTTACAGGATTTGGAAGAGCTAAGAATATCTGAAGATTGGTCTAATTATGAAAATCTATCACAGAGTCTTACAGAGGAATATTTAAGGGATTTCACAAATAAACTTATGCGACTTAATGTCGCAAAGACAAACCTTTCCGACAAATTTGAAAGAGATATCAACAACTCACACACAAATCTTAATTCCGAAGACATTATAATTAAATGGCCAGTAAGTAGTAAATAATTATCTTAAAGATATGCTTACTATTATGTTACTGTATAGGCTACTTGCTAATGGAAAATGCTTTTTCTTAATGACCAATTGAATATTTACAATTCCAATTGAATATTTTTCTCATTTCTTTGTCTTTGTAATATGTATATTTGGATAAATAATTAATCGCCCATCACTATATGCTCAATTCTTAATAAGCAATGCTTCCCTGAGTGTTTACTTAGTCTAAACATCGGATAATATAGCTGTGGATATTAATAGAACATTCCTACTTTGTCTTCTCCAAGAGATATTACAAATAAGTAAAGAAAATTTCGTTCAAGAGAAGTATTCATATGAAGCTAATGATATTACATAGATATTATACATTATTCAATTTCTTCCCCTGATAGAATACAATTAATAGTAAATACAGTAGAGAAATAATGTTCATATAATATATAATATAATATAATATAATATATAATATAATACATACTGTTTATCATTGTAACTGTCAGATGTTGTATCAAAACAAGGAATATAATAAAAGAGGATAAATAAATGCATGACAATAAGCTTATTATATTTCTATTTAATTACGTTTTATTACAAATATAATATGTTTTTGATGGATATTAGCTAATCTTTAAAATCTGTGATGAATAATCAGATCTTCAATGCTATTATGGCATTTAAAATTATTTTTTAACCCTCTTCGTAGGTTATTATATTTCTTTCAGAATTCTTAATATTCCTTATATTCATTTCTGTGTTTCTATACTTGTTTCGTGAATCACTTACTGATAAAACTAGAACTATATTTCTTACATTTATCTGGTTTTACGTAAAGACATTTGCACAAACAAGAGAGAATAGAAATCTTTTTAGAAATTTAACATAAATTTAACATAACATACGCCTTCCTTTAGAAATATTTAAATGAACAATTAAAACAGAAATAATAAATGTAAGTTACACATTGAAAGGAAAACAAGAACAGCACCTGAATAGTTATACATTTATATAGTTGCATGCTTTTTTTAATAACAAAATTACTAAATTTACTTTAAATTAGTTGCGACCTGTGAAGTATTCACGGAAAAAAACAAATTCCACATTTTTGAAAAACACAAGACTAAAAAAGATGTTCTAAGCTAATTTTTTCAGAAGCCATGGCTTCCACAACAGCCCATATGTAATTTGAATATAGGCTTATTTGTTAAAATATATTATAATATTGTTAAAATAAAAAAAAATAAAAAATTGATTTACATATTTTCGTAGTAGCGGTTTCTCATTATGAAATATAATGGCAACCTTATAATGCCCTAAAAGAATAGGTTCGTCGAAATTGAGGCAATATTAACGGAAATAAAATAAATGCCATATTTTGAAATATCCTGAAATTTCTGAAAAACACAAGATTGAAAAAGATGTTATAAGCTCATTCTTTAAAAGCCATGACTTCCGCAACAGCCCACATATAATTTGAATGACTAAGCCAAATGTTGTTAAAATAAAAATAAAAGAAAATAAAAAATTGATTTACCTGTTTCAACAATAACAATAACGAATGTCCAACAGCCAATACCAATAATCCTGTCTGGGTAACAATGAGGGCACGTGTCCTGTCTGGGCAACAGTCTCCTACTTGTTGCGTATTGAGAGAGCGGCGAAACAGCCGAAATTATGTAAAAACCGAGGTTTTACAAACACTGATAAATTTTGACGCATGAACTTCATGCATTTTAGTGTAAACTTCGTTTATGTGTGAAAGAAAATCTCAATACGCTATTAATAATTGTGTAATCACGATTCGCTGTGGTGAATTGAAGAAAATAATAGAGACGCCATCTTTAAACATACGTCACGCCCCACGTATGACGTAAATATGTGACGTCATGCCCCACGTGTTCCAACGCTGCACTGTGATTGGTTATTTCAAATTACAAACAGAGAAATTTACAAAGATTGTGCAACTTTTGCCTATTAATAGGATGATTTATGAATAAAACATTTAATGAAATTTATATATTATATTATGCAATTAGTGCTATTCTTTCACTCAAAATTATCGGATTAAATAACTAATTTAACTTCATGATCTATTAAATCAGAAAAATTTGTGTAAATTACATATTTACTGATGTATCTGTATCTAACTATTCACTGATACACATATTTTCGATGTATAATAGATAAGTATAAAGTTATCATCCGAAATTTTTAGATTTTATAGGATTTTTATATCATATCTTTACATGTATTCACATCATCAGTTTCATCACTGTCTAGGCGGAATCAGGAATCTTTAAAATACTTCATACTCATTATCAGTATTCATAAAGACTTCTGAAGGTGACAACTAGGTTGAATCTGGGGAATCAGTAGAATCTCTCTACAAATTCCATCAACTTGATTATTAAAATAGTGAAAAACGTTCCAAATTATATCTCAAGCTAGGCTGTGCAGGCCTTACAGGAACTTGTTCTTAAGACGCTGCCATATTGCTTTCTACAGCAAAGAGTTCCAGGATCAAGTTTTTCAAGATCAGTTTTTCGCGATATTTGGTGATTCTTCTTTGTGTTTACTTTAACGCATTTTAATGAAAAGAAGAATTATAAATAATAATGTAAGACATATTCCTCTTGCTATCTACGCCATATTTCGCAGTTTATTACTTTTAACTGCTTCATCAGGCGTAATATATATGGAAAAAACTCTTCATAAAATATAATAAAGAATTTGGTAATAATATTAGAAAATCTTAAGAATATATACAACTTATATATTGTTAACAACATTTCAAACATTTCAAACTTCCATATTATTACAACAATTTTAACATTTTAAACTTCGATATTATTACAATTGATTTTGCTTACAAACTATTTTCATTATTGAAATTATTGAAATTTTTCCAAATTTTTACAATTGACTTTAAATTTATCTAATAGTGCTTGGCTAATTTCTACTCCTTTCGGTTTATTAAAACACTTAAAAGTGTTTATAACACATGCCTCCAAGATAAACCTGTTTTTCTTGTCATAAATATTTTTATACATTATCTCAACAATCGGATCAGGGTTAGGATTTAATTTTATACAGTGATAGGCCCAATCAGAAACATCCGGGTGGTCATTGCGGAAAACAGCCACGTGTTCCTTCACCCACTCCCTCAATTTCCTCTCCGTGTTACCAAAATAGACCCCATCACATGTCCTTCACTTTGGATGAAAATAAATGGTATGCGAAAATAAAATTATTCAAACTAAAACTGCACTTTAATGAGTATCCTACTAAATCAGTGGATAGGATTTGTAGGGATTACTTTCAAAAGAAAATAAAAGAAAGTCCAAAATAAAGAAATCAAAAACATCATCCGGATACCATATAACTCAAAATTTCTAAACGGATAAATACGATTTGTAAATCAAACGAGATCTCAATAGTGAGGGTGGCAAATAAAGAGTTTAAGATCTTTAATATGTAAAAAAGAAGAAGAAATAGATAAATTAATGGATACCGCTAATGTTATATATAAGCTAAAGTGAAGGACATGTGATTGGGTTTATTTTGGTAACACGGAGAGGAAATTGAGGGAGTGGGTGAAGGAACACGTGGCTGTTTTCCGCAATGACCACCCGGATGTTTCTGATTGGGCCTATCACTGTATAAAATTAAATCCTAACCCTGATCCGATTGTTGAGATAATGTATAAAAATATTTATGACAAGAAAAACAGGTTTATCTTGGAGGCATGTGTTAGAAACACTTTTAAATGTTTTAACAAACAAAAAGGAGTAGAAATTAGCCAAGCACTATTAGATAAATTTAAAGTCAATTGTTAAAATTTGGAAAAATTTCAATAATTTCAATAATGAAAATAGTTTGTAAGCAAAATCTATTGTAATAAGTATGGAAGTTTGAAAAGTTTAAATTGTTGTAATAATATGAAATGTTTGTAATAATATGTAAATATTTGTAATAGTATGAAATGTTTGAAATGTTGTTAACAATATATAAGTTGTATATATTCCTAAGATTTTCTGATATTATTACCAAATTCTTTATTACATTTTATGAAGAGTTTTTTCCATATATATTATGCCTGATGAAGCAGTTAAAAGTAATAAACTGCGAAATATAGCGTAGATAGGAAGAGGAATGTGTCTTATATCATTATTTATAATTAATAGCATATTATGTTTGAATATTAGAGCAAAAGAAGAATTAATGATAAAGAATCTTGATCTATTCATGACATGCTGTAGTCCCTACAGGGTGTCCGCATCACCAATGATTAGTCTGAACTCAGTAAAAAATAGTAATTATCTATTTAAAAGCAACAACATCTTTTCATCTTCTTAAACATAGCTATATTTCGCAGATGGCACTTTATCTGCTTCTTCAGGCTTATTAATACAAAGAATGTTTTTCATAAAAACATAAAAAACAAAGTATTTATGAAATGAATATTAACAATATCACATCATATATGGTAATTATAATCATACATTGTAATTATAATTAGAAACAATATAGAATCATTCACATTAAATATCATTTACATAGTAAGTATTACTTACATAGTTATTGTGATTTACTATGTAAATGATGATTAACGTGAATGATTCTATATTGTTTCTAATTATAATTAAAATATATGATTATAATTACCATGTATGATTTGATATTGTTAATTTTCATTTCATAAATACTTTGTTTTTTTATGTTTTTATGAAGAACATTCTTTGTATCAATAAGCCTGAAGAAGCAGATAAAGTGTCATCTGCGAAATATAGCTATGTTTAAGAAGATGAAAAGATGTTGTTGCTTTTATTTCTAATAATAACTGTCACATTCGTATTATATATGGATACGCCTAACGTAATTATCTATTTACTTGATTTGCTTGTTAAACTATTTGTGAAGGTTAATTCTATTTTTATTTATACATTAACTTTAGTGCAATACAATTGAAAAAACAAGAACAAAAGGGAAGTCTAAAGATAACAACAAAACTACACCAAATGAACCCAAACCCAAAACTAACTCTACATTAAATTCTACAAGTAATGATAAGGAAAAAGAACGCAAAGGAGGAGCAAAAAAGGCTGTCAAAATGTGTAAATTGTTGAATCATTCGGAAATCATTGAAACTTTTTGGGGAACTTGTTTCACCTATGTGTTCAGTAGGTATTACCTCGTTACTTTCATTTTTTAATTATATACAAAGGAATTATGATATAACGAGATATAATGATTGATATAATTTTGTTTTCGTAAGTTTTATTGAAAATAAAAAGCTGTTAAATTACATTTAATTTTCAAAATTGCTACAGTTATGATAGGATAGGGGACAAAAATAAACGGAATGGTAATGCATAATATTACAATAATAATACTAAAATAACATTTTATAATCAACTTAGCAATTTCAATATATTATGTATGATCTTTCATACAATCATATTAAAAAGAATTATGTTATATCATAATATTTATTAAAATTGAAATATATTCGAGATTTACCTTTATTCGAAAGCTATTATCTCTTCTACCGTTTGATATTGCTTGACTGATAAGTTTTTTTCAATTCATTCAAACTGATGGGTTTCAATAATATAGATAAAATTGTACACGCTAAATGCAGATCTTCTGTAATTACTGGTAATTTTATCAATTCTCGCGAACATTATGTCTAAAATATTAGTTTTTTTAATATTAGTTATTAGATTCTTTGATAAAAAAATCTAAGAATTTAAAAGAACACGGATTCTCGCGAGCATAATTTTTGCACATAAACAAGCATAATGGAAGAATAACCAAATCATTCCGTTGTTACGGGAGGGAGTCAGTTTATGTAAGAACAGTTGCATCTCTATATGTTGGAAATCATGTTACAATAAATTCATCTCTCGTAATTTAGAAGCAAATATTCACTGAGATACAAGTTGATACGTACGTTGTGTTATGTCCCTGATAAACTTCGAAATCATTTTGGTCCTACAGCTCTGTAATGTTCCACAGTGGCTAAGATCTGAAATCTAACTGATAACTTACTTGTTAGAAGATTGGGAGTAAAATCAGGTGACCTGAAGGATCAGGGTAGGGTGGCAACGCTGTGAAGGTATTTCTGAGAAATAGTAGCTATTTTGGTATTTATATTATCCTGCTGAAAGGTAAATCCTCGAAGACATGTCACTTCGGATTACAAGAAATAAAAAGTACTAATACTGTATTATTTTTTATTTGTACAGTGTTACCTCCGAATAACGGACAGTCACGGGACCAGAAGTTTCGTCCGTTATTGGGAGGTGTCCGCTATTCGGGAGGACTATCTTTTTTTCATTTTTTAGCTTATAGCATGTCATTTAATGAAAAATCACGTACAGTCTTAATTAAATTTCTACAATTATCATTGCGATATGAGAGAATATAACAATTGCAAATTATTTACTTTTTAAATGAGTGCTAATCCGTTTGTCTTCCTTAAAATAACGACAAAATTAATTACAGTATATAGAAAATTAATTTCTAGCCATCCATTTGATGCCTTAAACGTGTCCAATTCTAAAGTTTGACCGAATTCTCTGGCTTTTTCTTGAAGCAAAACACCGCATATAGGAATGTTCTTTGCATGAGCAGAGCGGAACCATTTTATGACCATTTCGTCGATTTTGCTTGTTTCAGTTTTACGAAACTTCAAATTCTTCGAATTTTCGTTTGAATTCACCATCCACATTTTTCTAATCTCATCTTTGTCCTTACCTGAGTTTTTCCAACTTTAAAACGTTCAGCAAGGCAACGCACACTCAGCTTTTCTTTTTCAGCAACTTCAAGAACATCAATTTTTTCTTTCAGTGCCAATCTCTTCCTTTTTGACGCCATTTTAATTCGCACTAAATTTAATCAACACGATTATAGGATAGCTTTATGAGGTATTGACATTTACAAAGCAATTGCAGTGAAAAAAAGGGCCTCAGATTCGTGCATTGAATCATGGGACACAGATACAATGTATCAATGTATGGGGGAAGGGGGACACCGATACAATGTATCATTGTATGAGACACCGATGTAAATACAACCATAATGCGTTTATCGAAATGTTAATAAAAAAAAAATTTTTTTTTTTTTTTTCAAGTTAAAATAACTGTCCGCTATTGAGAGTGTCCGCTATTCGGAGTGGATAACATAGAATGTCCTATTGTAAGGGACTGGGACCCGCAATAATGTCCGCTAATTAGAGGTGTCCGCTATTCAGGGTGTCCGTTAAAGGAGGTAACACTGTATTGCGAAAATAAAACGAAACTTTAAATGCTGTTTATTTGGTTATCAATTCGCATCAGTTACAATAATTTGGTTTAAAAAATAAAGAAAGAAAAATAAAAAATAAATAAATAAGTCTCTCCAAGAATAGTGATTTTCATTTTACAGTTTTAGTTCATATCTTCTCATAGCATTTCATTTATTAGTAGGTGTTCTAAATTATATTTTTAAAGCCGGAACATATAAAAACCGCTGAAATTTGTAATTATTGAGTAATTTGTACCCTGTTAAACCGTGATTTTTCATTGTTTGCATCCCGTAATAAATCTTAAAGTTTATTTCAAAACTGTTGTTAATTTAAAATTTAGATGTTTAAATTAATATTTTGTTTAATTTCATTAGTACTAGCTGAATGGTTTTTTAGCTACTACAGCTCTTTTTATTGAAACTAGCCAACAATCTAATTGCTCTCTTATTCACAATTCTAGTGGAACCACTGTCTTACCGAGGATTGGATACTTATATAGAAATTAAATTGAAAAAGAGGTATAATTTTTAACAGTTTTATTTCTTTCTTAGTTCACTTTGCTTTAGGAATATTAATACTTAAATCAATTCCATAATTTAATCAACTTTTTACATTTTCTCTATTTTATGGAATATTCATTTACCTTTCTAAATCGACTTTTTTATTGCTGATTGGTAGGAATTATTATTAGTAGAACGAATAGTTTTAATATATCGTAAGCAAGGTAATCTGCAAATAATCTGTTCAATATTTAAATTTTAATTCCGAGCCTTGTTTTCCTTTTCATTTATTTAATATCATCTGACGACGAAGGAAGAGTACCTTCGCAACATGTAATGAAATTATTTATTATTTATATCTCTATTGTTTTTGTGTGTTTGGTCCTTTATATTAATGTAAATATATAACATTATGGATAATATATAATCTGTTCAATAGTTAATATTTTTTGTACTTTTATTTAAACATTTTTGATGTTATTCATTTTTTTTTAGGTTTTATTGTTATTTATTTTATTTTTATTTTATGTTCAGATGTAATCCACCATTGTAGTATAGATCCTGGAAAACGCTTTACAATGTTATTTCACCATTGGTAGACAAATTAAGAAAGTATTTAAAAAAATGAACTTAAAACGTATAACCTAAATTTAATATTCATTGGAATTCTTTTCAAATTAAGATGATTTCGTATTTTAATTTTTGGATAGTTATTTTCCTTTAATTTTAATGTAAAAGTTATTTATTTACTGTATTTTATTAATAAAGTATTAATATTCGTAATATGAAAGTCGTAAGTATATTTCAACTTGATTATCTACAGTTGTGATCAATTGTTTTAATGATTACTTTTTTTCTGAATTAAAGAACATGGTTATAATATAATCATTCAATCTTCAAACTCTGAATTTTTGTATAGAGATTAAATGTTTAGAATTAATAGGATTTTATGTGCATTGTTCATTTTAACCACATAAATAAAAGCTGATGCACCTGAGTAAATATAACTGGTTTTAATACAAAAATTAATATACAACAACTATAGTTTCTGACAGATTACGGAGTGTCTATTATCAAGTAAGTTACTTGATAATAGACACTCCGTAATCTGTCAGAAACTATAGTCATTGTATATTGATTTTTGTATTAAAACCAGTTGTTTTTACTCAGGTGCATCGGCTTTTATTTGCGAGGTTAGATTAAACGTTTATTTTAACATTATTCTCTGAGCTGAAGAGGATAATGTTAAATAATGATTTAAGCATCATTTATTCCTAAGATATCTAAGTTCTTTTTTGTAGCAACCATAAACTTAAAATTATAGAGACTTATTCAGATTTTAATGTGCAAGAAATAAATTCATGAAGTTACTTATAATTACTTTCTAATTAGTTTTAATTTCTAACTATTTCTTATTTTAGCAATATTCTAATATTTCTAATATTTTTCTATGATTTGTTTTTTGCTTGTTTTCTCTGATAGAATTAAAAAGGAAGATCAAACTTACAACTATCAAGAAATTTATAAGAATGAAACTTACTCTGAAAGAGAAACAGATAATGGGACTGAAGAACAGAATGAATTAGATTACCAGGAAGAACAGAATGATTGGAAACCGTCTGAAAATAAGAATGAATCTGATAATAATCAAAACAATGATCAGTACGAATTTGATAGAGATTATAACGAGGATAATGACTCTTATGTAGATTATGATGATCAGGATAAACATGACGATGATACACAAGAGACAGATGGATTTTTGGTAAAAGAGTAATTAATTTAGTTTCTTTTCGGATTGTAAGTTAAGTATGAGTTTCAGTGTTTACATTTTCAAAATTTATAGTTAAAAAAACTACATCTGAGGTGGTGCCAACAGAGGTTACACAGAAAAACGAATATTTGAAAGCATCATAGTTAATCGTATCATGTATTGAATTAGAGTTTAACTGATTATTGCATACAAAGATGAAGGCATTGTTAAGATAAAATGTGAGGATAATCATTAAGAATTAATTATTTGATGTAATGCTTAGGAAATTATATTAGCCTATGATGCTTACTATTATCTAATATTTCAATATATGTGTGCAGCCTTTTTATAAATAAATATAACATATACATTTAACCATTCATAGTGATGAAATGAAATCAAATCAAGAGGAGCCTATTGTTAGTATAACTACTGCTATTGTAGCTATTGCTTAATATAAAGGATATTTCCAAACTTACGTTACAGAAGAATATGGTAGATAGAGGATAGAAAACAAACAGTTTTCATTAAATAATGTGTCTGGTCTTGCATCAGTTTTTTTTTTCTACAGCTTTTTCCCGCTGCCGCGTGGGGTCGCTGATCAGCAAGGCACACTTGCTCAACATGCGGATGTGGCTAGTGTTTTTATGGTCGGATGCCCTTCCTGTCATCTGGTCTTGCACCAGTACGGCACGACAATCGTTTTACTGTGGTGATTGTTAGCATTGTCTAGGATGGCGTGATTGTCTGCTGTTATTGTACCTACAGTTATTCAAAGCTTAGACATCAGACAGTCCACATTCGAACTGATTACGGAGCAGTATAGACTCCCGGAACTCCCGAACATGCATTTGATGCTGTGGTTATCGCATTAACACGGCTGTTCAATTTTAGTTAGGAACGTTATAACGGGAAAAAATAAACAGGTAATACAGTATTTAATGGTAATCAGACTGTCGATATTTTCGTTACCCTGTTGTTGTAAACAGATATTCCATTGCTGTTTTCACGAATTCTTCACTCTGAGTGTTCTTAGTATATGGGTGAATCTACGGAAAACCTGTAATTCGTGTCACAGAGCAATAAATTGAAAATGATTGAAAATATTTGTCATTTTTAAAAATCACACATTGAAGTACAAAATATACTATAGTTTAGTATATTATTTTTTTTTAAATTTTATGGAATTTCCAAAAAAAAAGTTGTCCACAGAAGATTATTCGTCACTTCCGTGGACTGTCACAAGCTACAGTTGGATAGCTTCTAAAGATCCAAACTGCTTTATTTTTTAATATTTTTCATAATATATACAGTATATATATTGTGAAATCAGAAAATACATAAATTTAACATAATATTGAGTGAAATTTTTTTTCGAATTATCAGTAAAATTTTTTTGCAACCTCAATTCTTGTCACAAGGTTTTGCCTTCGCTTTTGTGGACATTCCTAAACTTTCTAAAAAATCCATCCGATGCGCTAGTTGTCTTCCATTTCACTTAAAAACAAAAGTTTACACGTCGATTTTGGATTGGGAAGTGATTTTATTCGTCTGAGTCGCACATTTGTCAGGAAAATATTACCTTTTTATTCATTTTTCGTCATTTGCACAGCTCATCCCGTCACTTCTGTGGTCTTGTTTAGAACCTAATTTTTCTGTGGAAATATGATTATTTCTAGGCATAATAATTGAAATATGGTAAACTTAATTTTCTGAATGACACGTGTTCCTAACCTCAAAATGAAGAGCACATGGGTCAAGAAACATAAGTATTCGTCACTTCCGTGGACATCACTTCCGTGGACATCACTTCCGTGGACATTGGGAGTCCATGGAAGTGATGATCATCAACAATAGCGGCTACTATGTTTTTCACGAAGGCTTGTCTTTCACTTCCAGTCTTTGTTAAATGCCAATAAGGATATTTATAATTATATAAATATATACAATATAATATATGATATATGTAATTATATATTTACATTTTTATAGACGTTTAAGATTGACAGTCTGATTCATTTTTATTGTACATGATTTCCTCTTTTGATAAAAAGTTCTTTTAATTCATAAATTATAGTCTTCTATTTATTTATTTCATAGTTTTTCCCACGAAAAAATCCCCATTTGGAATATAATTTATATTAAAATTCAACATCGTTATCAGCACAAATCACTTCTGTGGACATAGCCTACCATCATTTTTTTTTTTTTTTTTAAATAACCAAAATGCGTTGACCTGAATCACATATATCATGGATGTAAGAACGTCAAAAGCAATCATCTCAATTTTTTTTGAAATGGAAATCTTGTAATTTAAAATCTCAAAAATTTTTGACTGAAATTGCAGGTTTTCTGTAGATTCACCCATAATAGAACATCTATTACAATGTTTTTTGCACCTGAATTCATGCCCTATCTTTAAGCCATTTCTGAACTAAGCAGAACATCTATGCGAAAGAAATGCGAAAGAAACATCAGTCATTATATTAGTATCGATACTAAAAAAAAATTTGAGTGTTTCGTTTTTAATTTAGCTTTTTCTTAAAGATTTAATTTTCGAAAAGAATAACATTAAAAATCATTTTATAAAACGACGATTCTAATTAAGAAATACTCAATTGTATGTAACTTAATCAATTTAGTTTCTAAATAATTCTAATCTCAAATGTTTTTTTAATTTCTTTAAGTATATTTTGCATGCTGGAGATGATCCATCTAAATTTCAAATCTACCGTGATGTAAGGGATGTGGAAGCAAATACTATCAACTTGAGTTCAATCAAAATTAAAGAGGTAAATGATTTTTATTTAGTAATGATTAAATAAATGATGTTATGATAGTTTATCTTATTAGTTTTCACTGATGTTTTTTTCATTTTAAAGCATTTACCACAATTATCCATAAATTTGTGAATTATATTGTCAGTAATGATTACTTTCGTGTTTCTTAATATAAGAAAATATTTAAAAATTTAGCAACTCTTTAACAACATACGATTTTGTAAGAAAAATTAGCTTTTTCTTACAAGATAAGAAGCGACATTTTGTCGATTGAATTTCACTGCTATTTTGTAACTTGGCTAATGACAATACGTTAAGGATATCAGCTGTTTGTTTACTTTAGATATTTTTTGAATTGGAATGTATTAACTCGGTATTTTGGGTTAATGATAAGACCATCGGATCTTGAGTTGGCACTTTGATCATTCGTAAAAAAATATTATTTTTATATGAGTAGAATGGGACAGTGTAAAACTTCGAACTCGCAGATAATATTAAAAGTAAATAGTCAGCTTTCATCACGCACTGGAGACTAGCATGCTACGGGAATATCAACCTAGTGGACTAAAAACAAGAAAAATTAAAGCTGTTAGACAATGTCAAAAGCAAAGTGGCCCGTAATAAGCCCAATTTTATAAACAAAATGTGTTCAGAAAGGTCGATATTGGGGGGGGGGGGGGGGTTGTGTTTTCGGTTTTCTCTTTATCGGAAGCAACCACTTTTGACCCCCCAATTTCCGGTCAGGGAGTGGTCCTAGAGGTCTGATTTTTTTG
Organism: Thereuonema tuberculata; assembly: GCA_023159025.1. Taxonomy (NCBI): domain Eukaryota; kingdom Metazoa; phylum Arthropoda; class Chilopoda; order Scutigeromorpha; family Scutigeridae; genus Thereuonema; species Thereuonema tuberculata. Next base: position 80,971,491 of record JAFIDM010000002.1, on the reverse strand, counting down.
GACGTGGTCACCTACTTTTTGATGCTGAACACAATGGTGAAGGTTTCACTCTAATATCTCTAACCGTTTGGCCACTATCGAGTATGAAATCCAGCAAACATAAAAGCAAGAGCGGTCCCCTACATTTTACAGGCAAGCTGTAACCTAGAGGCTTCTAAAAAGGTGCATTCTAAAAAAAATCGTCTCCATTTTTTAAGTGCGAACATCAAATTTTTAAGCTAAGCATCAAATTTTATGAAAATCCATCTACTTATTTTAATGTGATATTCGCACAAACATACAAATAGAAATTTGAACTAATATACAAGTAAAATAGAAAGACTTCGCATGTTCAGTCACAGATGTTTAAGCTTGTAGACCATAAATAAATAATATACAAAATTTTATACAAATTCGTGAAGCTGTTTGAAATGATGACGGTTCAAACAGACAAGTGGAAAAATAAACAAGAAAAATGTTCAGTTGTAATTATAAGTCTTCGAAAGCTCGGTCAATTAATAAATAGTTTTTTAAACATATAGAATGCCAAGGAGGAAAGGGTAATATTCTGGAAAATTATATTGTTGTCATTCAAAGAAAAGAAAGCCTACTTGATCAAGTGTGAATTCCGAACGATTTGAGAGATAGGACTATTAGAATGAACAAGGTGGCCCTAAAATAACTGTCCCTGTTTGGAGGCATCTGCAGCGAGAACTAATGAACGGAATGAAACCAAAATTAAGATATAGAGGGCATGGGAATTCTGCAAAAAAAAAAAAAAAAAATTAGTATCAAAAGTTGCCAATAGATGTTGCTGTCAGCAGCGCTACTCAGTCCTTTTAAAAAGGGAAGAGCGAACATTCAGTCAAGGAGTTCGTCGATTGACTGTTGAGTTGTACTCAATATGCGGCCTACCTTACCTCAACGTGCGTTACTTGTAAAGCTGTCTTACACTAAAGAGTGCAATGCAGCGGCGGCTCTTAGGGACTTTCGAAGGCTTTAGGTCCCTTGTCCTACGTAAAGGTCCTACGTAAAGGTCCCTTGTCTGCTGTAGCACTGCGAGCTATGATTCATAAATTCGAGGAAACTAGATCGCTAGGAGTGAGAGCCGGCAGAGGACAAAACCCAGTAGCAGACAACACAGTAACAGATGTTGCCACTGCAGTGTTTGACGATACAGGGACTAATAGTGGTACAAGCGCTTGTGCAATAGCTCGCCAAACCGATATGCCTTTTGGGACTGTCTGAAAAATCTTACAGAAAATGCTGCATTTTTATCCGTATAAGATCAGTCGTGTGCAAGAACTAAAACCTACAGATTATGATAAGCGCCTACTTTCGCGCTAACATTTCTTGTCCAAATAGATATCAATAATGATTTAGCCTTAGCCAAATTGTAAACAAACAGCATATCGGCTCATATTATATCACTATTAACAGACAAACTCAGGCTTCACAACGATTTACATGCTTCAGACATTGCGCATTTCAGCTGGAATAAAAGACAGTATTACGCAACAAATTCAAAATACTCGGAAACCATTCGTAACAGGAAACATGTTCATATAAACTAATGCTGCTTAGAATGAGAATACTAAGAGCTCGCAGATATTGATCTTTTCTCTTGGCTTATCCTATATACTATTAATTACTTCATTAATTAATTAATTACTTCATAACTAATAATACTTCATTCGAAAGAAATGTTTGATGACAATGTATGGCAACCAGACGTAGAAAACTTATCTACTCTTATACAAACCAGACTCCATAGCTCTTTTCTTACGAAGAATTGATTTTCAAAATTTCGATAAACTTGAAAAAGCCGAAAACAAACCAAAACAAACAACAACAAAAAATTCGAAGGACGAACAAGTGTGGGTAACGGGAGCAGCAGATCGTGCCTAAATGAGTATGGATTCTGATAAGCTTATAAGTCAAACTTATTCAAACTGTCGGTTGAATTGTGGTTTACAATAAAAATATTCGGTTGGCCAAAACGTTCGTTCGGTTTTTTTGCCTAAGTTGGGTCTAGTAGCGCTTAGGTGTCTTTAACGTCATTCGACGCCATTTTGTTAGATTGTCTTGTGACAGCTGTCATATCAGCGTACATTTAAAACAAAAACAAAAGATCAAAATTGGTGAACTTTGTCTCGCCAATTTAGTATTGAAGATGGAAGACAATAAGCACGCAAGACCATATGTTTCTTTCATGACTAGGGAAAAACTGTTACAGCTTGGCTGGTAAGTTCTGATACATCCACCGTATTCACCAGACATTGCACCTTCGGATTTCCATTGATTTCAGTTTTTACAAAATGCTGTTAATGGAAAAAATGAAATTCCATGGAAGATTGATTCCATAGAATAAAACATGATATTGTCTTGAACGAATGTTTAACGTATTGAATAGAAAAAAACTACATATAGAATAACAAAAAAAATATCATTAGCACTACCAGGTTTTACATCAAGGACGTACCGGATTAATATTCCGGTCAAGCATTTTATTACTTAAAGCTCCTTAAGGAAATTGAAAGTTTCTATCGTATTCTATCATGTTGATAGAATTTTAATTAATTATTTTTTTTTGAGCAGGTTTGTTTTTAGCGATGAAGCAACGTTTTATTTGTGTGGAAAAATCAATCTATATAATGTTAGAACTTGGGAGACGGAAAATCCCCATCAACACGAGCATGAAATCCATTCCATCAGGACATCAGGGCAGTTTTAAACCAGCACCTGCTTCAGCGCTGGATTGTAGTGGGACCGACAGTAATATGATTCTGCTATTGTGGCCATCCCCGTCACCGGACTTAACACCATGTGATTTTTTTCCCTCTGGGTCTATGTAAAGGATCTCCCCCCCCCCCGCTCTACCTGCGACCATTCTTGAACAGAAAATGATTATCGAGACCGCCATTGGAAACATCCACTGACTTGCTGTAATGGCCGAAGATTATTATGTCTTTCTCCCCCTCCTTTTGTCTTTCATCACCTTTGTAAGAAAATATCTTCGGATATATTTTTCTTATTTCTTCTTTTCCCCAAACATCGCCTCTTTGTCTTCTTCAAACGGATGCCTTACAGATGTTTTATAGTGCTTCCTCGTGCTGACTTTCATCTGGCACCCATTTTGCGCAACTTTCTTTCCTTCAGCTTTATTGTCTCCCTTTGTTTCCTTCTACCTCCCAGCCTGTCGGCAGATGTTTTCTAGACAGGTTGGCGTCTTCTGCATTATGTGACGTCACTCAGGGTGGACAGTGCTTACAGGAGGGCAGTGAGAAACACATTGCGCAAGGAGCATCTATCATTGTTTATGTATCGACACCTGCCTTAGCCCTCATCGAAGGACGGGCGCCGAGTTAAGTGATGGGCGCCTCAGTCTCGTTAAGTCTGCTCCTGCTAGACTGCGTGACGGCATGCCTTCTTCTCTCCCTCTTTGCTTACAAAATAGTCCCCTCTCCCTTAGCTTCATAGCCGATCACCGATTCTTCTCCCTGAATCTTTTCTTTATTTCCCATTTCTATAAACGAGGTATAAATATAAATTAGGCCCGGGTTGCTTCGTTCTTTAATCCTTTCAGACAATCCACTGCGTTAATTCTCCTTCACACAACCCTTTCCCTACAAGCCCGCTAATGAACCACGGCTAAGCGTTACAATGCTAGAATGTGTGCGATCGCAACTGGACTATCGTTCGATGTTTTTAGAGTGACACATGGCACCCACATTGAGCATTTATAATGCATGTCTGTAACATGTTGAGTTTTCTTACACAATAAACAAGATATCGTCTTCATATCTCATTTATACGACGAGTGGTGATTTTTTAAAACCCTGACAATCATTTTGAATAACCCTGTAGATAAAAGCTATCCTTCTATATCTTTTTGACTAACAAAATAGATAATGTTTGCTGTAATGGGATCTTCAAAAGTTATTTTAAATCTTGAAAGAAAACATATACTTGTAGAAGTATGTAATTCCTCTTGTCTTTTGATCAAACTCTTTTCTTGAATGACAATAATGTTTCGTTTAAAAAAAAAAATCATGCTTATTAAAATATTTATTAAGAATAACAATATTTATCAAAATATAATCTTATTCGCTACTATGAAAAGGCAAGAATTTAATCTGAGAATTTTATGTCAAACATTCTATACGTTAAGCATCGGTTTCGTTTTTTCTAGTTTCATAAACTGAATACGTCAAATTCAAGATGTGCTGATGACTCTACAGTTTCCAAATGCATTGATAGATGTATTGATGATCTTATAAAGATCGAATGCAAGTAAGTAAATACTGTTTTGTTTAAGATTTTTTTAATGATTCTTTACCAAAAAAAAGTACTTTCATTAACTAGGTCTTGTACAATGTAGTATACATTATGTACAAGATGTAGTATACGCTAATAACAGCCTAGTACAGCTGCTTCATTTAATTATCATGTTATCGTCTAAAACATTCTGATATCTCCAGAAATGATAAGGAATTTAATGTGCCTAATAATTCAACGAATGATAACCCAGAAAGGCACAAGGCAATTATTTCGCAACCCGAGCTATCACCGGTGAGAGACTAGGACGGCCGTTTCGTCCACTTAAGAACTTGTCAGCCAGCCAAACTCCACCGATGATAAGCTCAGAAGGTGCGAAAGGTTAAGGATCCAGGACTCGGCCCCGAAAGCACCTTTGAGCCTGTCATCGGTAGAGTTTGGCTGGCTGACGAGTCCTAAAGAGGACGAAACGGCACCGCCACAGTCTCTCATCGGTGATAGCTCAGGGTGCGAAATCCTTTTCTTGTGCGTTCCTTGGTTATCATTTGTTACTTCCAGAAATATTTTTCCAAAATTTCTCAACGTTGTCGTTACCATATTTTAGGATAAGTTTCTTTAAGTTATTATATTCTTATTACTTTGATTAGTAAGAGATTTTACGAATTGACATAATCTTATCAAGACCTGAATGGGTCTTAGATGACGATCGCCAGACAGGACAAACACTTATAGCAGCATGTAACGCAGAAACACAAATCCATGTCGTATATTCTTTATTTTTTTCTAACTGGACTCTTATTTCTTATATATACCTTTCTGACAAATTGAACAAAAATCGAATCGAACTATAATTCTAAACTTACTGTGTTTGTTGTTGTGCTATTTCTTATTTTACTTCTTCTTCTTAGCCTGGTTCAGTCCACTGCAGGACATAGGCCTCCCCCAATTTCCGCCACCTTCTTCTATCTTTTGTCTCTCTCCACCATCTTGCACCCCTGAATTTCTGTAGGTCATCTCTCCATCTCTTTTTTGGGCGTCCTCTTTTTCTCTTTCCATTTCTTGGCTGCCATTCCGTTAGTAATCGAGTCCATCTTTCATCATTCATTCTTCCCAAATGCCCTGCCCATCTCCATTTAGAATTTTTTATTACTTCTATAAAGTCTTTGATTCCTGTTTGTTTCCTTATAGTTTCATTTCTTATTTTGTCCTTTATAGTTATATTTAGCATTCTCCTTTCAAGTTTCCTTTGTGACACTCTTAATTTCTCGCATTGTCTTTCTGTGGTGTTCCAAGTTTCACTGCCATATGTGAATACAGGGGTAATACATATGTCAAATATTTTTCTTTTCAGACATATTGGGAGATCACCTGTAAGGTATTCCTTAAGTGTCCAAAAGGCTCTGTTACCTTGAACAATTTTTCTATTGATTTCTCGATCTTGTCTATCCTTGAAGCTTACAATCTGTCCAAGGTAGATGTATTCATCTACATTTTCAATTTCTTTGCTTCCTAAATATATTTTTTCTCCTTTATTATTCTTTTCCATATATTTTGTTTTATCAAAGTTTATTTTAAGTCCAACCTTAGAACTTTCCCACCATAGTTCATTTATCATGGTTTGCATTTCTTGGTTCGATTTTGCAATAAGGACAATATCATCTGCAAATCTTAAATGATTTAAAAATCTGCCATTTATGTTTAGTCCCCTTTCTTCCCATTTTAGATTTTTAAATACTTCTTCTAGTATAGCGTTGAATAGTTTTGGAGAAAGTGGGTCTCCTTGTCGAACTCCTCTTTGTATATTAAATGGTGAACCTAGATTTTCCAACTTTATTGAAGCTGTTGCTTTTTCATAGATTTTATCAATTATTATGGCGTATTTTCCTTCAAGTGTTTGTTTTATTATTGCTTGGTTCATCTCATTGTGATGTATTGAATCAAATGCCTTTGTGTAGTCTACGAATACTAAATGAACATCATTCTGATATTCATTTGATTTTTCTATCAGCTGATTAATTGTGTGAAGATGATCGATGGTGGAAAATTTTGATCTAAAACCTACTTGTTCAACTGGCTGTGCTTCGTCTAGTTTCAATGTTAGTCTTTTTAGGAGTATTCTTGTGAATAGTTTATAAACTTGAGATAGGAGGCTAATGGGTCTGTAGTTATCTATATCATCTCGATTCCCTTTTTTATGGATGAGAACAATAACAGCATTATTCCATTGCTCTGGAATCTCTTCTTTTTCTATTACTTCATTAAACAAGTCTGTTAGGGATTTCCACAATATTTCTCCACCTTCTTTTAAATGCTCCGCTAATATTCCATCCTGACCAGGACTTTTGTTATTTTTCAATTCTGAAATGGTGTCTATTACTTCATCAAGCAGTATTTTTGGGATTTCCTCATTGCACTTTTCATTTGTTCGTTCAATTTGTACGTCTTGGTATATATTTGAATAGAAATTTTCGCAAATGTTCATAATTCCCTTTCTATCATATATTATCTCACCTTTTGTGTTTTTTAGACAAGGCATCCAATTTTGTCTTCTATTAAGTTTCTTCCTAGTTACTTTTAAAGATTTATTGTTTTCAATAACTTCTTTTATTTTATTTAAGTTGAAAGACCTGATATCATTTCTTATCTCCTTTCTTACCAATTTTCTTGTTTCTACAAATTCTATATTTTCTCTCGTTCCAAGATGTCTTCTTTTTCTCATTTCTTCTCTCTTCTTTATTAGGTCTTTTGTATTTTGGCTTAGCTTGCTGGAATTGTTTTTAGTATTTTTAAAGGCTTTAGACATTTCTTCATTTGTTTTTTCAATTGCTGAGTAAATATTTTCCATTTTTTCAGTTGTCGATGTATATGCTTTGTCTGCGAGTAGGTTTAATTCTCTAGATAGATTCAATTTGAAAGTTTCTCCATGCACATGTAATGTCTCCCCATTTAAGTTGAATTTCTTTCTTATGAATTTTCTTCTTGTTCCTGTTACTACTTCTATTTTTGCTCGTAACATCCTGTGATCACTGTCAAAATCAAATTTATTTATTACTGAGACATCTTTAATTATTTCTAATTGGCTACTGAGAATGAAGTCTATTTCATTTTTAGTTTTTCCATCAGGTGATTTCCAGGTCCATTTTCGAATTTCTTTTTTCTTAAAAAAAGTGTTTGCTATAAAGAACCTGTAACTTTCAGCGAATCCTGCTAATTTATGTCCTCTTTCATTTCTAGTTCCTATTCCAAATTTTCCAACTATTATTTCTCCATTATCTTGTTTGCCTATTTTACTATTGAAATCACCTATAATTAAGGTCCAAGTATATGAGTTTGACTGTAGTCTTATACTATTTTCTAATTCTTCATAGAACTCATCAACTACTTCATCAGGATAACTGGAGGTTGGAGCATAGACTTGATAAATCTTCATAGTTTGTGATTTATTTATTCTTAAAGTCACTGATGTAATTCTAGAAGATATTGGTGTAAAGTCTTTAATCATATATTTCAATTTTTTCTTAATCATTATTCCAACTCCTCCTTGTCCACCTTTTTCTCCAAATGTATGTAGTATATAGTCTTTTGTTTCTATTATGTTGTTTCCTTCCTTTCTCACTTCTGACAGTCCTATAATATCCCAATTAAGAGATTTGAGAGCATTTTCAAATTCTTCTAGTCTGTCTTCTCCCAGTAGGGTTCTAACATTGCAGGTGCAAACGTAAAGTTTAGTTTTTGATCTAAGTGGAGGTTTTCTCAATTTTTCATCAATTTCTGGCCTTCCAGATGGATTTAAGCTAGAAATGTCATTTAATTGAGAAGTGGTCATTATCGGTAGAAGTGAGTGCCCATTTCGACCTTGGCTGTTGTGGCCTTTCTTGTTTTTTCTCTTCATTTGGGGGGAATATAGTCTAATCTCCCACGCTGACCAAACGGGTTGGGAGATGCATTTTTAACCTTCTGCCAGGTTAAAATTAGGCCGCTTCTAACCTGAAGAACAGACGCCTTTTGCTGCCGCTCCACTGGAGTACAGACGCAGCATCGAAGAGTGTCACCGTTGATCTTGAAGATTCTTCCGCCGACCTCTTCGCCAGTTCAAATTTAGCCGCTTACAGAGTTGATCCCGGGGAAACCCACAGGCTACCTCGTTATCACGTTGCCCGTCCGCCACCACGAGGAGGTAAAGAACTGGACTTATGGGGACTTATTTTACTTAATCATTTCTAAACTTAAACTCCTTAAAAGTAAATATTTTAATTGATGAAGGACAATGTTGATCGTGTCTGCAGCATACTATAACTGTACATGTTCTCTGGGTAGTGCTAAATGATCAACAGTATTGGCTAATGCTTAACCAATCTATGAAGCCATTGAGCAGAAGCAGAGAAGAAAAGAAAATATTTTCTTGGACTCTATTGGTAAGCAAGACCGAAGATGGTGTCAATCAGTTCGAGCCATTGGACAACAACAACAACATATTTTAATTGATAGAGTTTATTTGTCAATAACTTTTATACAGGGTATATCTGAAAGGTGCTGCGAAACTTAAACTTAAAGGTTGTATTCAATCATGCAAAACAACGAATAAATATCGTATAAACATGGGTCTGGAAATGCTTTATTTCCAAGATATGAACGATGCAACAATACAGATGTGCTGGCCGTACAGTCGCTCAGTTTCACAGAAAATGCTCGAAATGTCCTCCACCTGCCGCATTGCACGCAACAAATGTCGTTCCATCGACTGCCGTACACGGCCGAAGATGCCAGGTGCACGTTGAATTGTGTTGTACCTATCCATTATGCGATCATGCAGCGCGTGGGTGTCAGGAACCGATGTGATGTACACTAATGCTTTAAGATACCCCCATACGAAAAAGTCCAGAGGGTTTAAATCCGGGGAGCGAGCAGGCCGTGCTGTTGGTCCTCCTCTTCCAATCCAACAATTAGAATAACGTTGGTTCAGAACACCTCTGTATCGTTTCATCGTTGCGTATAACGCATTTCCAGACTCATGTTTATATGACATTTATTCGTTGTTTTGCATGGTTGAATACAACTTTCAAGTTTGGCAGCACATTTCAGGTAAACGCTGTATACCTTTATATTTTTCAATATATTTTTAAATAAAATTGCTTAGTTTAATGTCTTTTTTTTAATTAGTAAATCAAGAGTAATAATTGAACTAATCTTAAGCGAATCTTTAAAAAAAATTCCGTATCTAGAAAAATTGACTAAGTTGTCACAAAAACTATAGATACGCTTCTAAAAAAGTGAAAGATTTGCCCATCAATCAATGTAAAAAAAGTAAATATGGTAATATATTAATTCTTTAGATATTTATATATTCAATCCTGAGTTATTTTATTCAGAATAAGGTTTAAAGAATTAAATAAGAATTAAACAATTTTTCACTAAAGGCTTTTTTTTTTATTCTTGCTAAAATTAAATTAAATTTTCTTAAATTCGAAAGGAAAGTTTGATTTCCTCCTTCAGTTTTTAGATATTGCTAAAATATATATCTGATCAAGAGGGAAAAAAAATAAGGAAAGAAATAGTAAAATACACGTTGTCTAATAAAGGTAATTTAAGACGACTCCTAACAAGCAAGAATAAGAAAAACTGCATTTGAATAAAATAGAATGTAAAGAAAATGCAATTAAAATAAAATAAAAACGAAAAATTAAACGTTTCAAGAACGTTTGAAAACGTTTTAAAAATGAAAGATACTTAAGTTTTTTAAGTATTAAAAGCTGAAGATAATATTGCAGTATTCCGCAGGTCGTGTTTTATGGTAAGATAATTTTTCTTTTTTTTTTCTTTCTTTTTTTTAATCTTAATTGTTAGTAACATGAAAACGTTTGATATGTGTGGAACCGTTCAAATATTACTTAAGAGTTGAAGGGGTGGAACTGGGTTCAAACTTTGACGATTTTTGCTGACGGAAGGGGGGGGGGGGGAATCAGAGCAATGCTTACGTAAAACATGCACTCGCGAAAATTTTGATATATAATTTTGACTGTTATGGTTCAGTGGTATTTACTGTTAATGATTTGGCAAATCTTATATAAGGGAGGGGATAGGGCTCGGGCAACTGCTTATTTTTGCTGACAAGGGAGAGGGGGGTTATTCCTGAATTCCTGTAGTGCTTGTTTAATAACAAAGACTTTTCACTACTAAGAATGTTCACCTCTTTCTTACAGGTTACCATTTCTGATAGATGCCGAAAATAAATGTGATCCAAAAAATTACATAGAGCTCTATTTGCAAATATTCCAGATTTATTCGGAAAATATTGGACACGAATGTCGGAAATGTCCTAAGTTATGCTACAAACATATATATTCAATCACGACCAAAGTAGAGAATAAAAATGAAGAAAATTTCATTGCTACATTGAAAATACTTTTCGAAGATAACACCAGAGAGGTCATTTCAGAAAATTTTTCTTATGACTTTAACAGATTA
>JAFIDM010000002.1:80922214-80943629 GCA_023159025.1 Thereuonema tuberculata | reverse complement strand
TACAGTTAAGCAATAGGCATGCACGGAAGTGTGTGTGCGACTGTGACCTAATTTCGTAACTCACGCAGCGCAGCCCGCCATCTTTATAGCTGCTCACCGCATGACGTCAGCATCAGCTGCCTGCTAATAGAGAACTTAACTTTATTCGCGAACTTCACGTTTTCACAAAACACTGGAAATTGTTGTACTGATTCAGAAGGAGTCTGCTCTTGTACTGACCGGGGTGGGGGTGGAATCTTCCCCTAAAGTAGCATGGGATAGAGAAATGCGATAGTAACGGTACATTGTCGCGTCGTCGTGAGTTGACCGCCAGTCAAGGTCATGTTGGAAACGCGTTGAAGTAGAGGTGGGGAAATTATGCGATAAACATAAAAATTGAATTTTGTAATCCACAAAAACTGGGGTGGGGAAAATACGGTATATTTGATTTAAGAGTAGCTCAAATTAAAGTAATCATTTATTAAGATTTTTATGATCTATGAATAACCTTTAAAGTAAAGAGCTTTTCAAACATAGAGCGCATGCGTCGTTTGGTAAAGACGTGCAGCTACATCGCTCCTCAAGATAGCCAGAATTACATCAAAACACCGAATACTATTGTTGAAAATTGAAAACTTGGAATTCCTAAATATGAGTGAGTATCTTAAATTCAAAATGAAATGTGTAATTTGTTTTAAAATTATGAAATCTGAAGAACTGAAATGTCTCACATGTGGAGCGGAACAACACATTGAATGTAATGGGGGAAAGTGAAGTTTCCGGTTTTTCAACGCCTTCTAAAAGAAAATTGTGGAAATGCAATAAATGTAGGATGATAACAAGAAGAAAGAAAAACATAGATGGTAGAAATAGTGAAGCTGAGAATAATTTAACAGTGCCAAATCAAGAAGAATTCCATGAAGAACGCTCTTCCCCTTACAAAATGGACTGTGCTTATAATATTAAAGATGCAGATTTGGGCCATACCATTTTAACTGAATTGGCTGGAAAGGAAAGCAATTGACTTAGTAAATGAACAATATAATGATACACTACTTAAATTGGATGCGAATCAGAAGTTTCAAAAAGAATCCTTGGAAAATTTCAGAAAAATAGAAAAGGAGAACCAAATTCAAAAAGAAAAACTTCAGCACCTTGAAATCCTTGTTGAAAATTTGGAAAGACAACAGAGGAAAAATAATATTGAACTAGTAAATGTACAAGAAAAAGAAAATGAAAATTTAATAGAAATAATAAACAACGTGGCAACTGCACTGAAACTTGAAAATCAAACAGAAAAAGTTGATGTAGCCCATAGATTTGGAAAAACAAATAAGAACAAACATAGACCTATAATTGTTAAATTTATAAATAGAAAAGATAAAGAAACTTGGTTAATACAATATAGAAAGAACAGAAATATAACAAATATGGAGATTTTCAAAGATAATGATAAATCTAAAATATTTATAAATGAAAACCTAACGCAAAATCAAAAAACCCTTTTCTGGAAAACAAAAACACAAGCTAAAGCTAAATCATACAAATTTATATGGTTTAAAAGAAATAAGATTTTTATTAGAAAAGATGAAACAGCGAGAATATTATGCATAACAAATGAAGAGGATTTAAAAAAGATTTAGATAATTAATGAGTACCTCGATTGAATTAGGTGAATTAAATGAATATGATAATTTAAAGGATTGGAAACCAAATATTGATATAAATAATTTGTTATTTCTAAATATAAGAAGCCTAAAAACTAATTTTGATTATTTGATTGCAAATATAGAATCTTTTTGTTAACTTATTTTAATTTAATCATTCTAGTAGAAGTAAACATTAAAAACGATGAACTAATTAATTTTAATTTAACTGGTTATAACAAGATTTATAAATTAAGAACATCTTCAAGAGAAGGAGGTATAATTATATAAAAATAATTATCTAGTTACAAAAATTATTACTGAATCAATTACTTATGAAAATATAATTTGCAATATTAATATTTCTAACTCGAAAAATAATCAATCTGTAAATTTTTTATTGTATATAATCTATAGACCTCCACATACTAATAAAGCTTTATTTTGTAAAGAATTAAAAAATAGTTTAGATACTATAAAAAATACCACAAATCCAAGTAATATTATATGTTTAGGTGATATGAATATTGATATTAGTAATTCGATATCAAATAACATTACTAAGAAATATTTGAAAAATTTCTATAATCTGGTTTACATGAATCATGTCTACACAACTACCAGAAGTGCGATAACTAAAAAAAGTATTTCTAATATATGTTTTTCCAATATGAAAAATTGCAATATCTATGCTAATTTCACAAAATATGACCATTATGGCATTATTGTTGAAATTAAAAAGAATGGTTTAGACTACTGTAGAAATAAAAAAGAATATAAAAAATAAAAATAAAATAAAAATAATTAATGATGATTATTTTAATAATAATATATATGGATTAATAAATGAAATAAAAAAATAATTATTACTTGGATCCAAATAAACACTTGAATAAATTAATGAAAATAATAAAACTTGCCCAACAGAAGCCCAGAAAAATAGACGTGAATACGAAAATAAAATAAATAATAAAAACAGCAAAAGAAAGCCAATTGATCAAAATTTTAAAAATGCTTGGATGAATTATGATATACTGAAACATATTGAGGAAAACAACTTATTATTCCAAAGATATAAAAATAATAAAACTAACGAAAAATATTAATTAAATTATAAAAAAAAGAGAAACTGGTTGAAAAAACTACATAAATAAAGCTAAAAAAGATTATTATCGAAAAATCATAAAAAGTAATCAAAATTCAAACGTTAATGCATGGAGAATTATAAATAGAGAAATTAACTATAAGCAAAATAAATCGGAAAATTTGGAAATAAATAAACTTTTACATAATTTCAATGTCAACATAATTTATCAAAATTTTAAAAAAATTTTCACGCAGAAAAATAGAGACAAGAATCAGGCATTTTCTCTAAATCACTGTAAATATAACGAAAAGGAAGTTCAAAATTCTATGGTTTTATTAAATCCAAATTCCAGTGACATGAAGCATATTATTGATAAACTGAAAAATAATTTTTCAACAGGGTGTGATCATGTCACTATATCTGACATAAAAAAAGTTTAAAGATATTTTTTCCATACTAACTGTTGAAATTTTTAAAAACATCTATACCACTGGGATTTTCTGTAATTTGTGGAAAATTGCATATGTAATCCCAATTTATAAAGGTGGAATCCATGACAACTTTGAAAATTATCATCCAATTTCTTTACTCTCAAACATCTCAAAAATTATTGAGACTTATTTAACAAATACAATATATAACTATATTAATAAAATGAATATTTTAAACAACAATCAATTTGCTTAGCAAAAAAATAATAGTGCAACCAATCTATTAGAAAAATTTCCCACACAAATCAATGAAAATTTAAACAATGGTAAAGTAAATTATATTGCATATACTGATTTCAAAAAGGCTTTCGACAACGTAAATCATCATCTCCTATTAAAAAAGTTATATTCAATGGGTATTAGAGGACCAATTCATAAATTGTTACAAAATTATTTAAAAAATAGAAAATTTAGAATTAAATTAAATAATAACATGAGCAACTTATACAATGTTAAAATTGGAGTCCCTCAGGGTTCGAACTTGGGCACATTATTATTTACATTATATGTTAACTCTATAAGTGATGCCATTAAAAATTCTAAAATTTTCATCTATGCAGATGATGTCGCTCTTTTATCCAGGGATAAAAATCACTTCACTGCTTTAAGTTTTCTTCAAGAGGATTTAAATAATATCACTACTTGGGCTAAAAACAATAAAATGGTTATTAACCACAAAAAAACAAAAGTGATGCTTTTGAACTAAAAAAGGTATTTCTAATACATGTAGTGATCACTGCTTTTCCAATATGAAAAATTGCAATATCTATGCTAATATCATAAAATATGACCATTATGGCATTATTGTTGAAATTAAAAAGAATGGTTTAGACTACTGTAGAAATAAAAAGAATATAAAAAAAAATAAAATAAAAATAAAATTGTGTTAAATGATTCTTATTTTACTTTACACAATTTTAATAATCTAATTTCTAAAAATAATATAAGATGTAATTGTGATAAAATTGACTATGTTTATGAACAAAAATAACTTGGTCTTCAAATAAATAATAAATTTATATGGGATACCCATTATAATTCAATTATTAAGAAACTACACTCCTACACTTATCTATTTTCACATATAAGAAATTTATTTCCTTGTAAACAAAAATTATTAATTTACAAGTCTCTTGTTGACTCTGTTTTGAATTACGCTTTGATTGCTGGATATTTTTAAATAAGTCTCAAATTATAAGTGTAAATAAGTTATTAAACAAAATAATAAATAATATTTTTAACAATTTTAATACTAAGTCACAAACAGAAAAACAAAAAAGTTGGAATTAAATATAAAATATTAATGATTAAAGAGAAATTTATTCATAGGGTAATATTAAAAAAAATTTTCGAAATTAGAAATGCAAAATTTAATTAAGAAAATATTATAAATACTAGAAGTAATTGGCTAAATATTTTCAAAATAGATGGACCAAAAAATAATTTTGGCCTTAGCTTAATCCAGTATAAGCTTTTTTCACAATTAAAATGGGATAATTACAAATACGATAAAATAAACCAAATTAAAAATCAATTAATTTCGGATGTAATTCAGGAAAAAATTATTCTAAATTTATATTTATTTATTTTTTTTCATATCAAAATATCAGCAACTATATCACAGGTATACGTTACTATATAAGTATATCTAATAGGACTGCTAACATACAAAAAAAAAAACTTAAAACTAAAATAATTTTAGAATTGCATAAGAAATTCGTAAAAAATACCCGTATGCATGCTTCTTTTGAATAAATATTAATATATGAACAAACTATAATAAAAGAATCCCACTTAAAATTTTAAAGAGATTAATATTTCCCAATAGCAATATATTTGTTAATTAAATCAATATTTTCCGACATTATATGGAAGAAAAAAGTTTCAGCCTAAACACTTTTGGAATTTTTAAAAAATATGTAAGGAAAATAATACAACAATACACTGGAGCTTTCAAGCCTCTTTTGCAAACCTCATTGTCAACATCATTAAAATAGAAACCTACATATCCGGTACATATAGGTTGTTAACTGATAAAGTACGGTTTGATTGGTGATAGATATAAAAGTTCATGTTATTGAATGTTCTTGTTTTTGGGCTCTTGCTGCCTGCGTTGGAACTTCTTTGAACTTCCCGCTCATAGACCAAATTGTTTTGATGTTGGTGTGATCGTTGCGTTGTCTTTCATGACTGTGTTGTGTCCCCTTAGAGAATGGGCCGTTCCTTCTTTGAGATTTCCGTATGAGCTATTTGATTCGGGAAGCGCTGAATCTTCTCAGCATTTTTTCTTTTGCTTCTTCCTTTTTTCTTGCATAGAAAACCTGAAATTTTCGATGTATTTTTTGGATTGATAGATTTGGCAACTGTATATTATATGGGTTCAGCAATGTAATGAAATTAGATTCTATTTTTTCTCTTTTTACTTTGTTTTGTTCTTCACCTAAAATTAAAGAATTGTTGATTAAAAAATTAAAGAAATCAGGGTGGGCAATGTTGGCAGCATGAGTATTGCCTGTTTTTAAAATGCTATTTTATTTATTAAAACAGTATTATAAAGTAGTACAGTATGTTAAAATAACATATATCCAAAATAACCAATTCGTCTCTCCATTATATCCAAATAAATATCAAACACCCAAAAGGAACCAAAATAAATGAAAAGATTCATTTATTTAGTATCTTACTCAAACAACAACTGCTACTACTTTGGAAACACTGGACAACAACTAAAACAGCGGCTTGCAAACCACAAAAGCTATATAAAACAGGCAAGACTCATGCTTCCAACATTACCCACCATGTTTATGCTACAGATCACAAAATTGACTTCAACAATTCTTTAATTAGGTCAAGAATGAAACTAAGTAAAAAGAGAAATAACAGAATCCTATTTTTCTTTTATTTCTTTTTTTCGTTTTGCCTTTATTTATCTGAACATCTTCATTTTCGTCTATTTAGGCTCTTGCTTCAAAGTCAAGGTTACTGCTTGAAAAAGTTACATAGTTGATTGAGAAAAAAATAGTTGATTATCTCGAAATGCGAAGAAATTGATTGAAATTAATTTTTGAATTAGAAATAAATCTAATATAGAACAAACAATTTAGCAATTTATCTTCTAAGAAGCGAAAAGTATAATCGCTACTACAACTGTAAACATTTTCTTTAATTTTTTCTGTTATTAAAGTAAGAAAAAGATAAATTTCAATAAATTTCGGCGAAGTCTTTAATTATATGTCAACATTTTAAAGTAAAGGTTGTTATTCAGTAATTCAGCATTATTCAGGAAATTTCAGTTTAAGAAATGCTACTTGCTTCTGATCTAAATGACAGTTTTTATATATCATGAAATTTGAATGAAATGATTTCTTACTTTGTTGATCTAAAATGTGTATTCAAGGTGATAGATTTTTAATGAAAGGGCTTGGTTTGGAGGAAACATATTTAATCAATATAAATTAAGGTCAATTTAAGTCTTACATGTCTTTTATCCTATCTTTGGTTAGTCTATTGGATCCTTTATGGTCTAAATCGTTATTGTCAACTGTTATTCTAGTTCTGTTCTTCCAATGTATTTTTTTCATCATTTTTTTTTCATCGATAATAAAAATTCCATTTCTTTTGGGAAACCACATGGTATCATTTCTTCGTTTAATTCTTGAAGTACATATTCTAAAACACCTTCATTTTGTGGGCCGGGTGGCCGAGTGATAATAGTTTGGCTGCGGGTTAGAGGTGGCGGGTTCGATTTTTTCCACGCTCCTTTCTCCTCTAAACGGGTCCTAGGGTCTATCTAGCCCTCCGTAGAATGATTGCCGGTTTCTTTCCCGGGGGTTAAGGCGGGCGAGCGTTGGGCTGACCATCCGACCTCATTTCAATTCATGTCATTGCAACGTTGGAGCATTACCTCCAGCGTCCAATGGACCACAGTACGATATTAACCTAACCTAATTTATGCAAATAACACAATTATGAAAAAGAATACACAGAGTGAAATTAATGATTTTTAAATCAAAAATCTTTTGAATTTTGTTTCTTTTATAAAAAAAAAAATTCTTTTTGGAAATGATGCTGATGGAAGCTCATTGCAACTAAGTCAGTTTGGTCTACATGTTGAGAAGATAAGATGCAATTGTTGTCGATTAAAACTAAGTTCTAAGTAGATAAAATCTGCAGTACAGGAACATTTCATAAAAAATTCAGATCCTGTTTGTCAATTAAAGAAAGTTTTAAATTTTATCAAATTTTTTCAAATACCGATTATAAATTAAAGAAGCGTTGTTAATTCAGAAAAATAAAATACAGCTTTTAAATAGAAAGCATGAGATCTCTGAAAAAAGAGGATTGTTAAATGTTGATATATTGTAATGTTTAATTCATACTTTATTCTATGTAATGCCATTTATGATTAATACTAAGATTTTGTAATAATGTTTATTTAATTTTCATTGTTTGTTTAAATCGTTAATTATTTTATTATAGTGAACAAGGGTGAATTCCAACCGAAATATATTTGTGCTATTTAAATATATTTGTGATTGGTTGTCATAATTCTTGCAAATAAATCCAATCTTATTCTTATATTATATAAAATCTTTTATTTCTCTGTTTGTCCGGCGCAGTGCAACAATGGAAAACGATTGTTCCTGTGGCATTGTTGCGATTCATGATTGCGAGGAAGTCGACAATTGCAAAATGAGCATTGTTGAATTTCAAAATGTTTCGATTTCTCCGTCAACAATGGCGCGCGCTATCAAATAATATGTTCATTCAAAAAGGAATTACATATCACTATTTGCTCAACTATTCAACAAATCGTAACCGATTTCATTGGAGGCGATTCTTCTTGGATTATCCGTGCTCTTAAGTAACAAGCAATATAAATTGCTAACCTTATTTACTGTAAATTCAAAGAATCACCAAGTCAAATTGTTAACAGTAAATAAGGTTAGGAATGTATATTGATTGTTATTTAAGAGCACGGGCTGTTTATATATTTTGGCGCACGATTTCAAATAATGAGTTCATTCAAAAAAGAATAAAATATAACTTTTTGCCATAACCGCTTGGAATCGATTCTTCTTGGATTATCTGATACTTACCAGGGGGAGACAGGGGTAGCCTAGTTTCATATATCATTAATTTTGCTATGATTAATGGGTTTCTTTTACTACTATAAAACTACAATGCTGAGTTAAAACAAAAAGGTGAACGATTTCTGTTATCCGACGTTGAATACTCATACAGTTAGAAACGGTCAGGAAAAAGTAAAATTCCGTTTCCAATGTATTTCCCACGATAATAAACGAGAAACGTGGCTAATCCGTGAATAACCTAACGTGGGATATATTTGAAATCAGAGATCTACCCTTAATTTAATCTGAAATTTTCAGGAAAATTGGATTCTCTTGGTTTCCCATACTTCTTCTACGAGATGTTGGTCAATCTTTTCGATCAAAATTCAACTGTCCGATCCTGATGCACATGCTATGAACTTTTGGTTCTTTTTCATCCAGTTTTTTTTTTTTTTAATTTCAAACGTACAAGTTTATTTCTTTCCTTAAATTAAATTTTTGTTTATTTACTATGCATATTTCTAAATGCCATGAAGTTCTAATTTCTATTTATATTGGAAGACTTATTTATAAGTCTTACATGGAACAACAATTTAGTAATACATCTTCTTAGAAACTGTAAATGTATAATCGTTATTCCACCTGTAATCATTTCTGTCTTTATTTCTGTCATTACAGTAAGAAACAGGTATGCAAGTTTTTCAGAAAAAAGGGGATGCATTTTACTTACATCTCATCATTTAAATTATAGATGTTCAACATTATTTATCAGTTTGTCGTTTCACAAGTGCTATTTTGTACAGTTCTGCATTTAAGCTAGATTCGAGTTGTTTTTTTTTTGTGGGTGTGTTCATGAAATTTTAATGAAATACCTTCATACTATGCTGATATAAAACTTGTATTCAAACTGATGGGTTTTTAATGAATGGGCTTGAATAAAAATGAATAAAAATCTTTCATGGAAATTCACCCTAAATTAAAATCTATATTTCATCTTATTTTTGTCTTTAGTTAATCGACTTCATTCGTTACAGTAATATTGAATTCGCAAAGACAGTAATTACTGTTATTCTACTAGGCCTATATTTTTCCATCTTATCTTTGATCGATAATAAAACATTCCATTCCTTTTCGGGAATCTACTTACTATCGTTTTCAGGTCAGACTGAAATAGTCACTCTGCTTCTTTTTAGTTGTCATGTGTAAGTCATGTTTGAAAAAGAATACACAGAGTGAATGAAGTCATTTTGAAGTAAAATCTTATGGATTTTTAACTTTTTAAAACAGTTTTTCTTTGTAAACGATGATGCAAACTCAAATAAATCATTTTGGTTTATACTTTGAGAAGATAACTACGCTTTGAGTTGTTATTGACCAAAAGTATATTGCGGATTTGCAATATAATAGTGAACGATTCCAGGTATCCGCAGTTGAATTCTCATGCATTAATAAATTCAATTAGAATAATGTAAAAATATTAATCAACCACTTATCAATTTGCTGATTCATCTACCCCCACCGACATTTTCACATTTTAAGAGAAACCAGGTAATTGTTTTAATGTTATTTATGTTATTCTAATTTGTCCAATAAAATTTCAGTAATTAATTTTGTCTGGAACAAACGTCACCAGTCATGACGTCATCAACTTGAACTCCGAGCAGTCAGTCCAAGATGGTGTCGTTTTGTGATGGCATAAGCGTGACCACGAAAGGACAAACTTTGCATAGCCAAGCAAGAGGAATAGTGTGGAACTTTTTTAATTATTTCAAGATCTTCACTGCAACTGTAGAAAATGCAACAACCAGAATGTTTTCGTAATGTTTCAAAAAGTTAGTTACGAATTTTAGCAGCAGATGGTACTGTAACGTCCTGGAAATATCAATCCATAAGGAAATGACATCATCCAATACACTTTTAGGTTCTTTCAATCCAGAAGGAAATTACATCTTAAAAAAACTCTTCTTTCATGAACTCAACTGTAGATTAGAATTAGGTTAGAAATATTAGAAACGCTTTACGTGTACTGGATTTTTTAAACGCATTAATGAAGCCATACACCTGATTAGAATTGGATTGACAACCAACTTCTCACGCAGGTTAAATGGAACCACCCATGAGAGCAAGCAGCTCTTAACACCGCCATACGATGTCGCTTTCCAGTTATTCTTTGAGCCGCCACCAGGGTCCCATGCTCATTACCCAGAAAGCTTTTACAAGCACCGTCATTCCTTGTTATGTATTTACCTGCAACTGAACTGTATCCCATTACTTGAAAAAACCGTCTCTCGGCGGTGAAACTAGTCAAAAAAAAAAAGAAGAATAAATAACTAATCAGGTGTACGGCTTCAACTGCAGATATCATCTACTTTTCCGGATTAATTATTACCTAATCTCTTTTCTATTTTTTCCTGTTTTCCGTATAATGTACAAAATAACTAACAGTAATTTTGTTGACCTTTAAGGTTCTTTCTCTATTTATATACGGCTTCCAATATAAGTAGCAAGATTCTATCATTAGGCGAAGAAGAATTCTCATCTTCTGTAATGATTTGTAATGACGATATCTAATTGTTAATTCCAAATGTATTCATAACGAATTTCTTCTCCTCCATTAATGTCCCTTAAGAAGTCTTTCGCACAGAAAGATGACCTATAGACGGAAATAAAGTAGTGTCTAGTTTTACAAGATATTATTGAGTACGTATTTGATATTTAAGTTGACATTAAGAAATAAAATGAAACGACTTTTATCAAAGTAAACTATACAGACTGTTTTAGTAATTTTGTAAAGAGCAAAGTTTTTATTATCTTCTTTTATTCTCATAATCCTATATTCTTTTATTTTCCATACAACGATAATTCGCAGAAACGATCAAGTTGAAATGCTAGTGCAATACTAAAAGAGCAATGTTTTTTTTATTTTAACTAATGCTTATTTTGACAGTCAAAGCATTATTCTTTCCGTAGTTTGAGTTGTTATTTTTATTATTTAAAAAAATAATTTTATCATTACTTAAATTAATTTTTTATTTGATAAATTCTATTCCACTAAATACAAACTTGAGAACTTGCTGTTTAGAAATTAAACAAATAATTAATTTCTTTTAGCGTAATTTGCTTGTTCCGATTATTATGTACGAGTTGTATCGTAGGTATATCAAATACGAATACAAATTCAATATAATATCTTGTACAATTAAATGCTCATTGGATTTTTTTTTTGCATTTTGCATTTTGGGAAATAAATCATTGCTTTTTTTTCGAAATTATTTCCCCCGTGAGTTTTCTTTATTGATAATGTAGATCAAAATTTAAAAACAAAATCAATAATTGAAACTAATACAAAATATTTCAAGGCTCATTGAAAAATGAAAACAATATAAAATAAAACCAGCTAGTAACCACTAATATTAAATTATTATTTACAAATATTATTAGGTTCTACTATTACATTTCTACTATTACATCTAGTTATTTTACAATATAACTGAATCTTAAAAAACAGTGATGTATGGTCAGATGGGATAAAATTAATTTATGACATAGAACGTTATTCTAACTATAATGAGTTGACTGTGATGTGAGGATATAAACTAGAAAGCTTGAATAGGTACGGTAACCTTTTTGATTCGTAAAAATCTTTTGCGCCCTCTGAAAATTCAAGGTCTGCGCCCCTTTGAAGGGCCTAGTCCAACCCTAGCTGAAACTGGAGAACCAATTAGCGGGACGACTTCATATTTCACAGGAGGACATATGTGGCGATGAAACTTTGCTTGGCGCAAATAAAAATTACTCCCGAAAGTGGCCGCTAGGGCGATTTATGGCGGTGCAATACGTAGTGGATACACATGATTCGTTGTGTGTTACACAAGGACATGTTCCATATAGTTTCCCCGGTATCAGCAACGTACTAAAATCGCAATGTCGCATGGCCAACCACAGCATGTAATGTGTCACTCGTAATGTTGTGAATATGGTGTGTAATGCTGGTCTTTAGGTTGCCTAAGTAGGCTAGACGTTAAGATATTTGAGATGCTCCTAAAGTCAAGAATCGCAAGGGTTGAGATCCGACGAATATGCTGGCCACGTTGTACGAAAATGGCGGCTGATGCTTCTGTCGTCGGTAAAAGTAGCCCAAAGCAACCGCCTGACAGGGGTGGCGATGTGAAGTGGGGCACCATCCTACGTGAAAAAGTTGCATCCAGACATTGACGCAGTTGAAGTGTGGGAATCACCTGGTTGACTAACAAAGATGCATAACGCTGCCAGTACCTGCGCAGGTGATGGGACTTTCAGGATGCAGTTCGCATCACTAATGCAGATGAAAGTGAGCTTCATCAGTCCACAAAATGTTCCACGGCCAGTTGGCTTCCAGTTTAGTTCGAGGAAGAAACTGCAAGGCAAAAGTTTCACATGCACCTCCGTAGGGAGTAAGTAATTCAAGATATTGTGGGGATACTAGCTCAAAATGTATAGAACTTTGTGAACAGTGCTTACGGGTTTGTCTAATGACCGTGCAACACACCGTGCACTGCAGCATCCCACGACATCTGCCATCCTTTCTTCCTCCACCGATACAGCTACATCCTCCACAGTCTCCTATTCGATGGTTTTCCATCCTTCGCAGAGGCTTCACCTTTAAGGAACCTGTCTCTTCAAATTTCTGGATCATTTTTCGAACACTATTTGCTGTCATGGGGCCAGTTTTTAGTCCCTTTACTATCCTATACTTTCCCAATACCGTTAAGGCACAGCTGATATTTTGATAAAACAGCTTCACAAGAAGTGCGCGATCCTTTGATAAAATTGCCATTATGCAATGAAGTGGCGCATTCTTCAACTGTACTTTAATAGCAGTTTTCAATCACGCGTCATGGTAGGTCCATTTGTCATTTGCTTGTCCACCACAGTTCTGTAGGACCACATATCGCATAGCTGTCACCTTCGGAAGTAATTTTTTATTTGCGCCAAACGAAATTCCATTGTGACGGATGGCCTCTTGTGAAATATGAAGTCGTTCCGCCGATTGTTTCTCCAGCGGACAGCCTTTCGAAATGTGAAATTTAATTCTGAACACTTTTACAATAATACAACAATAATTGCAGTCTGAATTAGCATTAAAGATTTACCAAAATTTCATTTCTGAATTTAACCACCGTATTTAAATTTTCAAAGATATCTCTTTATTATTCATTTTGCCGATTTACAATCTTAAATTAAAAAAAAGATTGGTCAGTAGTTATTAAATAATCTCGAATTAAATAATCTCGAATTAAATAAAATTTAAAGTTAATGTAATTTAATGTAATTTTAATGAATATATCATTTGCTAAAAAAAGATTTCATATTTAACATTTTTATTTAAATTTCATAGAATGTTATCACAAACTAACGTCCCTATTCCAAGGATCCCAAAAAGTATAAAGAACAGAAAAGGCATGAACGTCAGATTGGTATTCATAAATCCTCAAGAAAAACAATCCAATAGAATTCCAAAAATCAAGAAAGTTGCCCCAACGAGTCATCAAATCCCATTTCCTGAGGTATTGGGCATCAAAAGTCAAAAGCAACATCTTTTTAAGAGACGGTTAACGAATAGAGATAACAATAAGCCCGAAGTCCAACTAAGAAAACCAAGGACTAAAGCAAAACTTAAAGAGCAAAAGAAGAGGGGCAATTCTTCCCCACCTAATTTTAGTATCATTGGATTAACTAATATTTTTGATAGATCGTCATCTATTTGGATAAGATTATTCTGGTCTTTTGCTTTGACAGGATGTCTTATACTCACTATATATCAGATCTCTTCTTGCCTACAAGAATACTTAAAATCACCTGTTACAGAAAGTGTCAAAATCTCTCAATTATCTCGTATTGAGGTAAGTGTTTTTATTAATTTATACACATTGTAGTAACACGTAGAATTGATAAATCTTTTCTTTAAAAAAGTATAATTCTGTTTTAATTCTGATCTTTTAAAAGTATAATTCTATCAGATTTGTTTTAAATTTGTGTTATTTTAAATTTGATGAAAATACCAATAATGGGATCTAGCTGTTTGTTTTGGACCAGATAATTACTAAATGAATCCATAGGCTACTGTAATATTTACAACTTTCCCTCTTTATATGTATCAAGGAAAAAAATAGAATGCGCATGCTTTATATTATAATTTTTTGCCGAGACACCCATGTGTGCCCTTAATTAATAAAAAAGTTAAATCAATATCGATAATTAATTAAATATTCAAGAACTTTAAATATTTATATATAAATTTACACTGGTTCCATTACTTAAGGAATAAACTGAGAAAAGTCACGCTAACTCAAAAATGGAAGTCATGAAAACCTGCAGCCTATTGCACTTAGCTAATAACCAAAAAACACTTTGTATGAAACACTGCTATCTTCCGGTAGCCAGAATATGCAGAACCAGGTAAAAATATGGTGTCTGTATTAAATACCCAAAGTACCTCATACTATAATAAGTTTAAAAGATAAAATAACTATACAATTTTATTCACCTATAAGCAATGTTTGATATCGTGTTTATGTATATAATAGGAAAACAAAATCAAAGAAATATCAAATACTTTTCTGGACTTGTCAATTTTCTAATAAATCGATAGTAGTTTAAAAAACTAGTTATTTAATTAGACAGAAAGCTATAAATATGTAACATCAAATCTATCAGTAAACTTTTGTCCTTGCTATATAGATCGTGTAGTGAATGTCTCTTCACCAAGACATAATTTTCAAAATTAATAGGAAGTAATTATTAAATTTCATTCATGTGTAATTAAATTTCCGAAGACTGAGACAAGAATTTTTAAGTTATTAGGACATGGTAATGACAATTTATTTGGACTCTTTATTACTTGCTACACATAAAATCAAGAATGCTGTTTTTATTCAAAACTTTGTATATACGTTTAACTTTTATATACGTTTATCTTTCCAACTTTCTAAAATTTATCTTAGAAAAAAAAAAAAAACACATTTATTTATGAAAAAATCTCACCGGAAGATATAAATAGCATTTTTTGATAGTAAATAAAGATTAAAATTCTGATAAAAATTCGGTAAAGAAGTTAAATAAGTTATTAATTTTTGTACTTCAGCTTCAATTTATTTTCATTTACTTAAAAAATTTGGGCAGAGATTCAATATAATCGTTTAATTTTTTTTGTAACAGAATTTTATTTCTCTATTTCACAGATACCAAGCATTACAATTTGTCCATCAATATTGACTCTAGCAAAAGTAAGGCAATATAACTCACGAAGAGAGAGCATTTTGAGTGAATTGAAAAAATTTAACACTAGTCTAAACATTTTAAAATCTATGGGTAATGTTTCTGATGAATTGTTACCTTACTTGGACGGTTACCTGCATGACCAACTTAAAGACATTTTGAATTATTTGCAAAATATAAGAGAAAACGATGAAAGAGATTATGAAACTAAGCTGATAATTCTTACAAAGTACTATTTGAATAATTTCGAATCCGAGTTAGAATGGTATAATAAAAGAAAAGAGAAGCTATCTACTGAGATTGAAAAAGAAATCCAAAAGACACACGCTGATCTTGGTCCGGAAGATATCATCATTGAGTGGCCAGTGAGTAGTAACAAATCTGCCTTTTATATTTAATTCCCTTGAAGTTTGTTTCACCAAACAATTTTCTTTGAATTTTACTAGTATGCTGCTTTTGCTGATAATTTTTCTTATAGGGGCTCATTGTATTTTTTTTTTTGTCATTGTTTATTGCAGATATAAATGGCATGATGACAATTTTATTTTTTCCGAGTTATAAGTTTTTTTTTCTGTCGCTTTCCTGTTTTGCTTCATCGATAGTTTTATCTTCTGAGTGGCCTCATGAGTAGCACAATGCGTTAATTTTATTCTCTAACGATGGATGCTTCAATTTTCTTCTTTTTCGAAGGACGTTTTTACTGTCTTTACTGAGGTTGTTTATTTTTTGTTTCTAGTATACAAGAAACAAAAGATAAGTGATCATTGTAGTAACCTAATAAAAAAGTCAGTAAACCTTTTTAATCTTTTTAATCTTTTCATCGAAAAGAAATTGATTATGTGAAAGATAAGTAGAATTTACAATTACTGTGAAAAACTTTTACTCTAAACTCTTTTGAAAATTGCAATACATGAAATTCATTAAAAATTTATAACTATGATTTATCAGATCAACACTTTACTAATTTTGATGTTGTTCTATTGTATGATGTTATTTAGATTGTTGTTTAATGCTTACTGTTGAGATAAGAAATCGAAATCTACTCTTAACATAACAGCAAACGCATTGGTTATGATTGCAATTTTTCTCTCATTAAATAATTATCTATTTTTGCTTTTGGAAGTTGCTACACTTAACACACAAAGTACTTTATTATGAGGAAGTGGAACACTAATAATCTAACATTTCTATTCAATTTGTAAAAAAGTTGCACGTCCAATTACGACTGACATGATTTCTGTCTTTTAGCTGAAATCAATTTGCAATTCTTTAAATGGGAATCAATGAAACATAAGATAAAGATTATGAAACAATTATTAGCGATAAAAATAAAAGAAAAAATTGGACACTTAACAGTAATGCAATTTAATTCATTATCCGTACTAATTTTCAAAGCTAATATATATAGTATATAGATGAAACTAAATTAGTAATATACAAAATGCTTCTCAACTTTTTTTAATTTACCGTATACTTTTATTAGTACGCATCCCGGACATATGGAACCTTGTTTCAAATCTTGGCACAACAAGATTTTTCTTTACTTTTATTATTATCTTATTCAAAAACACCTATGATCTACAAACGAAGTAAATGTTGTTTATTTTAAGTATTTAAAGATACTCTGAAATATTTTACAGCTAAATTGAGTGTGATTTAATATATTTATTAATCTTTGTTTATAGAAGAAATGTGGTCCCTGTAAGAGACTGGTAAAGTGCTTGGCTGCAGATTTGAGGAGGCGGATTCGATTCTTGCCCTCGGAGGAGGCAGGGACTTGTCCACGTTCTATTCTTCTTCCCAGGGTTTAACGCAGCCCTCTGTAGATTGGGTACTGGTTTTCTTTCCGGAGGGTATAGGCGGGCGAGGGCTAGGCTTATGACCCGACTTCATCGCAGTACCGTTGGAGCCTTACTCTGTGGGCTGTGAGCCTTGGGACAAACCTAACCTAATCTATTAGAGGAAATAGTTATAACTTATGTTTGGCCAGATTATTTGATGATTTCAATTTATTCTAGATAAGAGCACTGGCTAACTGAAACTACAGGTTGATACGGATGCACTTTGGCGATGTTTCTGCGACACACCAGTTGCGAAGCTCTGGTACAGATGATACATCTAATGCAGTAAGACATACAAGAAAAATTAAAGTCATTAGTAGTATGCTACAGAAAAATAAATATCGTAAAAGTTACTGAAAACTAAGGAAAACCATGAAAATGTTTTGAGAATGTAAACGCCAGATTTTTAGGTCTGATCTACAGTATAACAAATGTTTTTGACACACTTACAAAGATGTCTTCAAAAACATATACAGAAATATCAATTTTTCCTAACCAACCAATTGGTTTTCCTAACCAATTAGTCCTAATGCTGAAGTAATTATATTGTAAAAATGCATAAGATCGTATGTATACAGCCTGTTGGTTCAAAATTGGCATTGGTTTGCCAATTAATTCTCAATTTTGCCAAATAATTGCAAACGATGGACCAACGTTTATGTTTGGTATAACAACAGCTTCTCTATTTTCCAACAAGCCTAACGGCGTTTAAGTTTTCTTAACCCTGGAAGATTTCGTTATCCCTCGAACTTAAAGAAAAAATATTTTTTAAAACGTTTGCATATTGATATTCCATGTAATACAGGATGAACAAAAAGTCTGGTAACACTTTATTCCAACGACTACAAACGGTTTCGCATTACTACAGGTATTATTTTGAAGGGGAGCACTGACATTTTTTTTCGGATTTACCGCCAAAGCTTGTAGCCCCATCATTCATCATCAGTTGGCATTAGTAGCAAAGATGGCGAGCGTCGGTATGCTGGAAAGAATTTCGTGAGATTTGGATTAGCCTACAGCATGGACATCTACCGAGGTACACGTGGTTCCCACATGGAATCTGTGGGATATCTAAACAAACTTTGAGAGTTCAAAATGATACATATATGAAAGTGATACCGTTTGTATTGCAATAAAGTATAGAAAGTGTTATCAGACTTTCTGTATACCGTGTATAATCGTATTGATCTTTCATGTAATATTTGAGCATTCGTCACTTTATATTGAAGGGTATTCTGAATCATCAGGCTCTATGAAATACATCTTTTCAATTTGATATTTTCTGAGAAAGTATGATAGAGGGCTATAGTCCCATCCTCTTTTTCTTTTTATACAAAACAATGCTTGTAATAATCAAGACAACGGGTGAGGATAATGAAGAATATTTGACCAATCGGATATCTCATGTATCAAACTTTATGGTACTAGTAGTTTGTCAATTCCTTCCTAAACCTTCTTTAAATTACGATTGTCTACTTACGGAACAGGATTCAGTCAGGCGTTGTTCCATAACATTGTTAAAATAAAACTCATCAATAAGATAGTGTAATTTAAAGATAAGTGTTTTTATGATTCATCCTTTTATCCTTGCTTAATCACCAAATGAAAAAACAAAATATCGGTAAAATAATGAGAATTTTTTATAGCATAGTTAAAATATCTCTTTACATCGAGCTTGTTATCATAAATCTTCTATATTCAACATTAAAATATTGCTTTCCACCAATATTTCATTCTTTTAAACAAAGAACTTTTTCAAGGCTTCTTTAAAAACACCCATAAGAAAAGAAAAGAAGATTTTCATATTCTTTATGTGTATTTTTAAGAAGCCTTGAAAAAGTTCTTTGTTTAAAACAATGAAAAGGTGGAATATTTTTATGTTGAATAGTTAAAATAGTTTTTCTATATTTGCAAGCAATGGTTTCTGCAATAATTATTTTTTTATTATTTCAGTGCAGTGAAAATAAACAAAGAAAAAGTCCAAAACCGAAAGGGAAAACCAATTCAGGAGCCATAATACCAACTGATGTTGACAAAACAACAAAGGAACCCACTGCAGCAGTACCAAAGCATTATACTGTCCCTAGAAATTCTTCTCTGAAATGCACTAAGACTAACTACACTCAAGTAATTGAAACCATCTGGGGTACCTGTTTTACCTATGTGTTCAGTAAGTAGACTTACATTACAATTAAGCTTATAAGAGGTTATATAAAAGATGTAATAAAACGTATATCAGAAAGAACGATAAGAATAATTTATCTTTTACAATACAAAGCATTTACATTATTTATATTTTCTGATTTCAGAAAAAAGACAGGTATTTTCCCAAAAATGAAATTACTGTACTGATACTTTCAATCAGTTAGAGAATAATGGATCTTTTAAACCATCTCAGCCGTAGATTTAATAATCTTAGATTTTCTGTTATCATTTAATTATTCATTGGTCAAAGCTAAACATAGCATAGCTGATGACTAAACTTCCAAACATTAAGAAGACTCTTCGTAACGTATTCTTTGTTGGCATCGTTGCACAACTCGCACTGGAACATTCTGGTTTCATTAACTTAAAACCGAAGTCGCTATTCTGCTAATTCTCTATGAGCTCGATAGAATAAATTTTGTTGATATTTTATCAAAATCATTTAATAAAAAGATTCTTATTAAAACTTTTATAATTGTTTGTACTATATTTTATTTATTTTTGAAAATATACAAGTCATTACATTAAGTTTTCAATTGACAACAAATATCTTTCCTCCGGCAAAAAATCTTATATATCCATAACTTTTCATTTACGTAGCAATTTTATAAATGGAGCCAGAGTTTTATATCTGGTGACGATCGCAAGCTTAACAAGGAAAACATGCGGTTCTCTCTTCAATTTAGCAAAACTTAAGCAAATTAACGTAAGTACAGAATCAAATTTAATGGAATAGTAAAGGCGCAGGGCAGATTTCAAGATTATTCCTTCAGAAATAGCTGTGAAAACACCCAGCCTCAGTAAAGCCGTGGCATTCTACTTTGCAGAATAATTTCAATTGAAAATACACGGTGATCGTTACTTATCAACATTCAGTAAATCTATTACCTTTTCAAATTGGAACATCTGCTAATAAATACAGGATTTTTTAAATTTGTTTTTATTTATTAAGCTATCTTACTAAGAATCTCATTACAATTTACCATATGTAATTAATATCATTATCTCATTAACCTCATTATCATCTGTGATGCCGATAGATCCTCTGTATAGAATAGATCCTCTGTAATGCCGATTTGGCCTTGCTCTGAATCTTCTAGATCATGTTGTTTGCCTTCTGTGCGGAATTACAACTAAATTTCCATAATAGTAATATCTAGACGAGTTCTAAAATAAAATTACGTTCTTTTCCGAATGCAATTTTATTAACAAGTTATTTTACTTTTATTTTATTTTATTTTTGCTTTTTTTTATTTGTTATTTTTTTTTCAAAAGGAAAATATTGTTTTCTTGTAGAATTTTTTTAAAAAGAAACTTTAATATAGTATTGACTTTTTACTGTACATTATAGCAGTATTTACATTATACAAGCAATAAAAAGAGATAAAAACGCACAACAAATAAAATCACTGAGCTACTTTTGGAATATTTGACATCGGGAATCCAGGACAGTCTGTTTCGAAGTTATTGTTTTGTTTATATTCCTTTGATATCACTGAGCTGCAGACACTCGGTGAATTCAGCTGAGGAGAGGTAATAACCTCGAAACAGATTGTCCTGGATTCCCGGTGTCAATAGTCTAAAAGTAGCTTAGTGATTTTATTTGTTGTGCGTTTTTATCTCTCTTTATTGCTTGTAAAATGTTTCCACGCACGTTAAATTTATCATTATGTATATGTCTTTCTTATAGTTTAATCCTTTATAAGCCAGCAGTTGACTGGCGGGGATTGACTAATTGCCCTTTTTATTTTTTATTTATTTTTGATGTTTTTTTACATGAAGGGCCATTTTTATGTTTACTTGTGTTTTGTTTATATTCCTTTGATATCACTGAGCT
>JAFIDM010000002.1:80906077-80918210 GCA_023159025.1 Thereuonema tuberculata | reverse complement strand
AGAAACTGGATTTCTGCAGTACGGAACCTTGAACTTCAAACTGCGGTAGCGTACGGCTTCACGATAGCTGGATACTTCGTAGCTATCAAATAATGTAGTGATAAAGGATCCTAATCGTTATCACTGGGATCTTGGAACTAACTGCACTTCAGCGAATAAGGCACAAATCCTTTCATCACTGGGAAACTTGGCGCTAGGAAGCGGACTCTCTTGCGGCCGTCAGGAACACATCTTATCTGCAGCTAAACTACCAACGAACTGCGTTGTGCGGCGACCAGTAACATATCTTCTCCGCACCGAAACTATCAACGAACTGCGTTGTGCGGAAACCAGGAACACATCCACTCCGCACCGAGACTGCCAACGAGCTGCGTGGTGCGGAAACCAGGAACACATCCACTCCGTACCGAGACTGCCAACGAACTGCGTGGTGCGGAAACCAGGAACACATCCACTCCGCACCGAGACTGCCAACGAACTGCGTGGTGCGGAAACCAGGAACAGATCCACTCCGCACCGAGACTGCCAACGAACTGCCGATCTGAAGCGTGGCTTTCTTCTCCGAAATGCACTGAGCACGGACTCGTTAATTGCGTAACAATGGGCCGCTTGCGCGCTTATCATTGTTTAACAATTACTCACGAGATTTCTGTCCGAAACCTGAATCGGCGATATGGGCGCTGCCATTTTGAAAACACAGATAATTGAATCACTCACGAGATTTTGTCCTAGGCCTAAATCGGCAACATGGGCGCTGCCATTTTGAAAACATGGATTCAGGAATGCTTTTATCTATTTAGGCCTTCAGTGTGAAATGGAAGATACTGAAAGATAAGTTTTCTTTCACACAAACACATACACCAAATTTGGACTTTTTTGGCCCAATAGTTTTTTTTGCTTATCGCGCTCCAAACACCTCTTGTTTAATTATGGCCACCCGGTATATATACACCAGCTGAAATACCCGTTCTTCATACTGGTTACTAATGAAAGATGTCCTGATATGGATGATAAAGAAATTAAAATTGTTAGATCACTTCAAAACTTTCCCAGTTGGTGCAAAAATCACGTGATAGGTACAAAGTAAAGTTATATTTGAATTTTATAACTCGAGATCCCTAGATATGAAATTAATATTGAGATCGGAGAATTTGACTTCCCATCCCATTCTCTCCGTCTTCACACCCTTATGACATCAGACCTTCCCCAGTTGGTAAAAATCCCGTGATTCAGTACAAATTAATTTATATTCTTATTGTGCAACCCGAAAACTCAGTAGAAGTATTCTTTACCAATGTTTGCCAATCGTCTCACCCCCCCCTCCTTCGTTTACACCCTTAGGGCTCGATATTGAAAATTCAATCAAATAATATCTTTTCAAATTTAACAAAAAACACACATATCAAATTTGGTGTTTCCAACTATAGCGCTGTTATGAAGTTAATGTCGAGATCGCAGAATGTAAGACTTCCTATCCCTTTCTATCCTTCTTCACACCCCCAAACACTTCAAACCTTCCCCAGTTTATAAATAATCCTGTGATCATTACAAATCTATATCTATCCCGAAAATCCCTTAGACGTATCCTTCAACAATGTTTGCAATACCCCCCCCCCATTTACACCTACTAGGGTTCGAATATAGAATTATCATTTTGATTACATAAAAAAACAGGAGAGGATGGAAGAGAATTATGCACAAAGATATTTTAGTTCTAGTTTTTGTCACCATGTTACTATGTGGTAGGCCTACTAATATGCACAAAGAAAAGTTTAGGTTCCCATTGTGTCGCCATCAGGTTGCTATGTGGCGCTATTGTGATGCAAACTGATCTATTGTTATGATGTCATAGAATCTGTTATCCCTTTCCAAAATCTGAGGATAAGTAGGAAATCTATAAATCTTAAATGGTCTTTGGGATTTATAATAAATTTAGTATTATCACAGAATTCCTAAAAAAGGTATCAAAAAGAGTATATAATCTTAACAGTTCATTTTAATTAACGTCTCAGGACATGTATAATGGACAGATCGATAAAGGAATAGTTCGAACTACATAGCATTAAAGCTTGTGTATAAGAAACAAAGCTAAAGAGCTGATGAAACTGCTTGTAATAATGAGGCCATGGAACGATTGAGAGATATGACCATACAGCATTGAAATGAAAACAACAAACATTTGAATTTACAAAACTCCTTTAATTTCACATCTTCCAAAATCTACAGCTACGCTCTTAATCATAAATAAATCATCACGAACGCATCAAATTAAATTTACAAAACTCCTTTACAAAAGCGTAGGTGTAGATTTTGGAAAATGCGAAATTAAAGCGTAGGTGTAGATTTTGAATGTGAAGTTAAAGGAGCTTTGTAAATTTAATTTGTTGCGTTCGTGATGATTTTTTTATAATAAACATTTGCTTTCATTCGCATTAAATATATCTATTAATATTGATAATATGAATCAATACTTCATTTTCACTCGAAAGACAATAAGTATATAATAATACTACAAGATATATATTACAAGACATACGTTTTCCGAGCGCTATCGCATGCAGAAGCAGAATTCATTTATAAATAACTTTTTCGAAGGGTTCTACGGCGAATTCTGAATGAAAATTGCTGGAGAATGGATTGATCTGAAGTCTCTAACCTTCAACAATTAAAAAAAGACAAGTATCTAACATCAACTAATGTTTCTCATGATGACGAAGTCTGTCCCACAGCAAAATAATCATGCATTCTGAAACAAGGAAATAAAAAAAAAAGCCATCATTCAATGGACCACTTGAGGTTTACGCCCTTATCGACGTCACGTATGACGTGTATCCCACATGCGGCGAGAGCTTGTGGGATAAACAAACATATAACTTTGTGTGAATTACTTAAAAAATCGTCGATCTTTGATATTTCAAGACGGATGGTTTAGTACTGTGCAGATCCTTATTGAAATAATTCTGTAAAAACGCTTGGAATATCCTTCTTTAATATAATATTTCTTCTATATCTAAACTGGTTAAAACAAAGCACATGGCCTTGTTTATCCCACAAGCGAAGCAGTAGCCTAGTAGGATATGTTGTAACTACGAAGCCCCGCCTATCCTCAAGTGATCAATTAAATTATATCCTTCTTTGAAAATGTATTGCTCTCATCTTCTTCAAAAGGCGATAATCAACTCTATATCCAATCTGAAAATTTTGGAAGGCTTACAATCGTTGCATCCAATTTAGTTCAGCCTCTATCTACAAGGGTTAAAACGAAGCACATGGCTTTGTTTATCCCACAAGCCAAAAAGTAGACTGGTGGGATATTTTGGAACTACGAAGGCCCGCCTATCCTCAAGTGGTCCATTAGAGCATTCAATGTCGATTTTATAATAAGTTTTTTTTTTTTCCTTTTGTATAATTAATCAGTTTCTCAACTGATGAAAAAGAAGATTTTGATGATGATGACGATGAAGATGACAAGGATGAAGATGAGAAAGAAAGCGGAAAAGGATTTTTGGTAAGAATACATTAAATTTTGTTTATATTTCAACCAATAGAATCAAAAGTTTTTATTAAATGAAAGTACAAGGATTTTAACGTGCTATTTAGAATTAACACACTGCCAACTATATTCGCACAAACAATTTACTAAAGAAGACATTCAAAATAAATACACGACGTACATTTCAGAATCTCTTATCAGATTCTCTTTTCAGGTGTATTAAAGCACAAAATTAAACAAAAATAAAAACAAACGCCCTGTCCAATGGATTTAGGCCTAAATCCATTGGACAGGGCGTTTGTTTTTATTTAGTAAATTGTGTGTGCTAATATAGTTGACAGTAAATTATTTTTATTAAATGAGTTACATAAATTGATTTAATTTCACAAACTTTAAAATAATTGCATTTCGTAAAATAATTACGAAATGCAATTTGCCAAATAAAAAATAAATAAAAGTCGTAATTTTTATCTTACTAATAAAATAGTAATTTCCAATTCTAGTTCAACCAATTTTAGTTCAAGTCATCTCTTATGCTTTTATAATTATATTTGATTTTCACACTATTCTAGATCTTAACTGAATCTTTTATTCTTTGTAAAAATTACTATTTTAAGTTACATAATGCTGCAATTTGGGTGAATCGTTGAGTTAACACAAAAAGATATTTTTCCTTTATACTTAAACCAGCGAGTATCGTCGCTTCGCTCCGAACCATTGCATAAAAAAATAAAACAACAACTTTATTTATTTAGCAAATTAATATCAAGATCGGAAAATATGCGAGTTCCCAGCCCGTTGTGGCTTTCTCTAAGTAACTCAGATGTATTGCAGGTTGGCCGCCACACACTTCATGGTCATTTTAAAGCGAAAATTGTAAATCCTCTTTATTCCCTATCCCGTGGGAATTTTGAAAAATCCGGCCTTATTCCTTGTCTACATCAAAAAGGGAACCTCTGTGCAAAATTTCAGCTTTCTAGGTCCAAGGGTTTGGGCTGGGCGTTGATGAGTCAGTCAGTGAGTCAGGACTTTTCTTTTTATATATTGAGATAAACTTATTTAATTTATAAGGATTCAACTCTGTGATTACATTATTATTAAATTTAATTTAGAAAATTAATTGTTTATTTAAAACGTTACAGTTTACATGTGTACTTAGAATGTCAGATTATGTCCCTAGGCAGATGTTGTTTTTTAATGAATTGGCGGCTTTTATCTGAACTGTGGTTTCCGGCATTGCATCGGTGTAGATATTTATGAAATTACATTCTTAATCTATTACAAATGAGATATCTACAAATCATTTGCTTTCTTTGTGTAGTGAATTTTCCTTTCAAACTCTTCAATCTTAAATCTTACATCATTTCACTTCAAACTCTTTGGGAAAATCAGCGGATAAGACATTTCGAATGGCAGCTTTCTGAATATCTACCGAGTCCTTTAATATTTGTATGTTTTCATTACTATAAGTTGATATACTACGAATATTATTACTACATATATTAAACTTCTGGACTACATTTACTATTCCAGGATTATTTAATCTTGAATTTATTATTTACTTATTTTTTCTTCTTTGCAAGCTTGAATAAATAATGTGAAATTTGAATAAACTTTGAAAATTCTGAACTTTTCAATGAGGCTTTTTATGCTTAATCACTGGTAGATCTTCAAGAGCTAATGTCTAACAGATGGATGTTGACGATCCCGTATTTTCGTGATTTCACGTAATTTATGCGAGAATAGTCTCTATCCATGTCTTCTCACAAAATATTCAAATATTTAAATTAATTATAATACGGGGAAATGCATGAGACTTTTACTACATTTTAATATAGTTTTAATAAATTGAAAACAGTCAATAAAGAAACAATAAATTCATTATGTAGCATTTTCCTAGTGACAGAGAGACCTGCTGAACAGACTAATGGCGAGATCTCGTGTTTTTCGTAATTCTCGCGCAAACGTGATCGTCAACATCCATCTGTTACACATTAATTTATTTTTCAATTTAGGCCACGTTAAACTTGTCTTCGGGAAGTAAATCTTTGCTGACTCATAACTTTAAAAATGTCAAATTAATTGAGTTAATTGTTATTTTGTTCTATTTAGTTGCATTCCTAATCCTTCACATTAATTTATTTATTTATTTATTTATTTATTTAGTACATTATACACGCCGGAGATAATCCATCCAGATTTCAAATATATCGTGATGTGAGAGAAGTGAAACCAAATACTCTAACCATGGGATCAGTCAAATCCAGAGAGGTAAATACATTCCATAAGCCAATGGTAGTTCATAAGATTATTCCTTAGAGGAAATAAGGACCATGCACACAAAATCTTCATAAACTAAGATATATATTACATGTTTCGAGGTGTGACCTCATCATCAGATGTACATAAAATAAAACATATTAAAACATAAGTTGAAAAAACGGCCATAAACCTTTTTTTATTTTATATACATCTGATGATGAGGTCACACCTCGAAACATGTAATGTGACGTTTATTATATCTTGGTTTATGAAGATTTTGTGTGCATGGTCCTTATTTCTACTTATTCCACACATTATGAATGATTATTAAGATTATTCTTTGTTTGGTATAAAACTTTTCGTATTTGCATTATTATCCAAGAAAACGACAAAGAATGTCAAATGTTTTTGAAAATTAATCAATGCAACATTCTTATAATTCCTATCCATTGTACTACATATATTCTGTTTGCTACATAACGTTGGTGTTATTTAGTGTGAATACAAAAAAGACTTCCAACTTGAAATCGAGTTTTTACTTGAAACTTCGTAATTGGGTCAATCAACTATTCTTTGTACCTAAGTGTGTCCCGAACACAAATTTAATAAATATTGTTTTTGGAAATAATTATTGAACTTTATTTTAATCCCAAAGTATTATTAGGTCATTGATCAAAAGCTTTACAGTGACCGATGTTAGTTTCATTACGAATATTTTAATTTTTTTACATTAACTTAGGAGACAATGTTTCCCCGCGAGTATTTGGTTTCCCTGTCACTTCAGAGACTTTGGAAACTCCCAAAGCGAATGTTTTAATACAGATTGCTATTAAATATACAAAATATATCTTAAATAGTAGTAACTGGTAGTAAGGATATGCGATAATGACAGGCAAAAGTAGGCTGTTTATTTTGTTTTGTCCCGCAGGGACAGTAACGCAGGGGACAAATTACTGTCGCAGGGACAGTAACGCAGGGGACAAATTACCGTCGCAGGGACAGTAACGCAGGGGACAAATTACCGCCATATTCTCACTAAATAAAGCAAAATATTGCTCTTCAAATTAAAAAAAGTGCTCTGCCCGTTATCTTAACTAAAACTTCATTCACTTATCGTTAAAATGTGCTGCATAAGAAGTTAGATTTTCGATTTTTGTTTGTTAGAAAATCATTATGTTGTCACTCGCGTTTAGTACAAAGAATAGCTGATTGACCCATATATATGTGTGTGTGTGTTTTTATTGATTTCTTCCTTTTATTTTCATATTACTTTTATAGATTTGATTTTTTATCGTGTTCCCAATATGATAAAACACGTTGCCATTTTTTTGGTGAAAATGATCCATATTTTCACAATGTACATTAGTCTCCCCAATATTACTTTTCCTCATACAAGGCTCTGTATTTGTTACGTTGACTCTTATCGTCTTTATTACGGTTAAGTTTTGTCATAAAACATGTATAACCTACCTGCCAAAGGGATTTACGAAATATTGCATTTTCTGATTCTGCTATTTTTACTCCCCCCCCCCCATAGCGGTTGTCATGTTCATTTCCTAAATTCTCACTATGCTCATTGTTTTTCTCATCCCTACAATAGGCAAAATATGAAGTTTCAAGTAGAAACTCGATTTCATGTTGGAATCCTTCCCTTGTAAGAAGAATTGAATCCGCTATCTAACAAATTTCTCAATGAGCAATTGAAATTTGTATATATATATTTTATTGTTTCAAACCAATTATTTACTAAAATGAAAAGTACGATCTACTAAAGAAATTGGTAATGATGATAAACAGAAATGATGTCTAACGAACTAATGCCAAATGATTTATTATTTTTGGTCACAAATATTTAGTTTATGGGAATGAAGAGCTTCCATCTTTTTTTACGCAATATTAAGCACACACTGCAAGGGAAATAATTTTTTTTAGGGCTTTTACGATATATAAACGTCCCATATTTCTTCGTCAATTCCTTTCTTTTGTAATATATATCATTAAACATCTTCTCCGACACAAGAAACAAATGTTTAAATACCACATTTATTTCAAAACAGCAAATTTTCAAGGAGAAATAAACGTCTCCTCTTTTTCAAGCGTTTATTTCTCCTTAAAAATTTGCTGTTTTGAAATAAATGGGGTATTTAAATATTTGTTTCTTGTGTCGGAGAAGATGTTTAAGGTTTTTGTGATAGTTTTGGTTTTCATTTTCCGGAAGATGAACTATTTATTTCAAAATTTTAAAAGATGTTTAAAATTTCTTGATGTTTGTTCAGATGAAGTTTGTTTTACAGGCCTAAAAATTGTCTTTTCGTTTTTCATTTTGATCTCAGCGGTCTCAAAAAAACATAAAGAAAACAAAATGCAACTAAACAACGGCCCTCCAAATTAAAAACAACAATATGTAAATTAAGAATAAAAAAAGACCAATCAATCAATCCCTGCTAGCAGACACTTAACTAATAAAGGATTAAATTGTAGAAAAAAATACATTACATGTAACAAATTTAACATGCATAAATCGTAACATCAAAATAAAAAACAAAAAAACAAAACAAAACATGAACCATGAAATATACTGGGCGAATCTAGCTGATGATGTAAGGAAGCCAGCAATTGCTGTCCTGGATTTTCGATATCAAAAATATTATATAACAGCACAGTGAAGCCTTATTTATTTATATGTGCGTTCATGTTTTTTTGTTGTGATGTTATTATTATTACATCGAAAAAGATTCAAACCATGGGTTTCCCCAGCTAAGACAATATGGCGGGTCAAGGACCAAAACACATATTGCCAAGTGTAAAAAAAAAAAAAAAGTATGGAAGAATAGTTAGGGATGTGTGCTTGTGTCCATAAATTTCCTAACTATGCGTGTTGTGTTGAGTACCACAGCCTTCTGAAGTTGTGCATAAGTGTTTTTATGAAGTTTATTATTAATATTATTATTATTATTATTATTATTAGGCATGTTAAATTTGTTGTCTAAAATAGCTGTTAAATTCAATGAGTTTCACAATTCTGAGGAACTGCAAAGATAAATGAAAAACAAAATCTTAAATCAAATGTTTATATATCAAGTTTGTATATCAATAACTTCATAATGAGAATAGGTAATTTCTTAAATTAATCATTTTACTGGCCCCAATCGGGATTCGAATCCCGGCGTAAGTTTGGATGTTCCTTTTTTTATGTGAATGTTTCTCTTCATTTCAACGACTTGTTCTCAGTTTCATATGTTGTTCCTGGCGCAGCGTGGCCTCTGTCTATCTTGAACCGGTAGAAATCGGACACTGATTTATATGTGAAATGCAGGAACAAAGAACAATCATTTTACTGAAATATTTTCCTTTTTGTGGA
Source organism: Thereuonema tuberculata (assembly GCA_023159025.1). NCBI lineage: Eukaryota > Metazoa > Arthropoda > Chilopoda > Scutigeromorpha > Scutigeridae > Thereuonema > Thereuonema tuberculata. The sequence goes on along the minus strand of JAFIDM010000002.1, from coordinate 80,909,094 downwards.
CAAGGCTATTACATTGTAACAGATCTTAATGAATAAATCAATTTAAGAATTTGAATCAAGGCTAACATTGTACAGTTTTCATGGATCACTATTTCGTAATTGTTATCACTCTTCAATCAAAGTTTAAATCGAATGTTAGAGGATATAGGTTATTTTATGAATGTTATATAATTTACTCTGGTCCCGCTAGAAAAAAAAGCCCAGATGAAATAAACTCATATTTTTTCATAGTAAACCATATGTTCAGTGAAACCTCCCATCCCAGGAGCTTTTTTAAATTGCTTACCTGATATTCCTTAGTTCTATTCACATGTGTACCCTGTATATCAATTTCAATATTCTGATTTTCACCGAACATTACACAGTGTGATTCTAAAATAATAGGGCAAACTTTAAGGGGTGGTGGGCACACTAAAATAAACATATTTTGTCAAACAATGTATGTCCGGAACTGTCGCGTTTACGCTGTAGAGGGCGCTGTTTGTTCGTTGACGTTACCCGCCAAAGATTCAGAGATAATCGTTGCTGGTGACATGCTTATGTCGCTTTGTAAAGTATGGATTTGTATTTGCCCACATATGAGCATTGTGTTCATTAAACACTTTCTCACATATATACAACGTTTCATCTATTTAATAGCACAACTGCTGGAAATTCCGGCTGCACTGCACTGTGCTGCATAAACCAGCAGCAGACATCTATGCTTCGAGGATAATCAATGCAGCTTTCAATGCGTGAATTATCTGTAAATGGAATGGGTGTAATTGCTCCTGGTACAAAATTCGCCATACGGTGAGCTAACACAATGCGATCAGTTGGCTTACATCCATGTTCCGTGCATCAGCTCTGGTGCTTGTGTCCGGACGTTCTTCAACCTGTCGTAGAATGTAAACGCGACAGTTGCGGACATACATTGTTTGACAAAAAAAGTTTATTTTAGTTTGCCCTAGCACCCCTTAAAGTTTGTCCTATCAATTTAGAATCACCCTGTATGTATCTGTTGTTGTAATAAAAAATTTTTTTATCTACTTCCTTTCTGGCACAATATATTATTTTCATTTCTTGATTTTTCTTAAATTCTCAAAAAGACAACTAACTCAGTTGTTAGATAGTGATCAAAATTTCTAGCATAAATCTTCAAATTACACAAGAAATAATACTTTACTTTACTTCAAAAACTCATACCCAATATTTCGTCTTAATTTAACATTATGGACTTACTCATGGTTTTTAAATACAAATGAAAAGAAGAAAAATGATTCTAAATTTAACAAAATAAAATATTCGACAACTGAAAAACATCAAAACCGTGTAAACCAAACTCAAACCTTTGTTAAAAAACAAATAAAGTTAAATAATAATAATAACATCAAACCTTTGTTAAAAATAAAATAATGTTAAATAATAACAACAATAAAAACGAAATAACATATACAATAAATTGAAATCGGAAAGATAATTTCATTATACTATAATTTCTTTATATCATAATTTCTTAACTTTAATTTCTTTCATTATAATTTCTTTACTTTAATTTCACAATTTCTTTTATTCTTTTATTTTCCATTAGTGATTTTCTAAAAATCCCTAACGATATACCACTTACCTTTAGGGATTTATCTCTATTAAAACAATAACAACTATTTATCAGACAGGATTCTAATATAAATCTTTTACTTTCGTCTTGAATATCAAATGCTATGTTCATAATGGGGTCCGGATTGTGTCCATATGTGAGACAGTGGTTTGCCCACTCTGAAATATTCTTGTTGTTTCCCTTATACGCTCGTATGTGTTCTTCTAATCGTTCCTTCATTGCTCTGCCCGTGCTCCCTATGTATATCCCCTGACAATCTCTGCATTGCAAAACATAAACCACCCCCATCCTATATAAAAGTTTTTCATATCTTCCGTATTTCTTAAACAAACTATTACTTCTGAAATACATTATGTTTACTTCATTATCTTTGCAAACATTTTTAACACAGCTAAATTTTTGTTAAATTTAGAATCATTTTTCTTCTTTTCATTTGTATTTAAAAACCATGAGTAAGTCCGTAATGTTAAATTAGGACGAAATATCGGGTATGAGTTTTTGAAGTAAAGTAAAGTATTATTTCTAGCATAAAATTTTCCAGGATCATTATTAAATTTTTGAATATTTCCTATCATAAATGAAGTAGTCCAATTCATGTACAATTAATTAATACATCCTTTCCGTAAATCTTGAAATTGTGGTAGAATATTAAAATATTATAATAATATTATAATATTAAAATATTATTAATATTTTATTAATAATGTGAATATTTTGAATAATTTTTAGTTTCATGTATTGAATACCCCGAATGCAAAATGTGCAGAGGCCCGGGAAGTTGCTGACTGTATTGATAAATGTGTTCATGATCAAATAAACATTAATTGCAAGTAAGTAAAAAAAAAATGTAAAGTTTAAAATTAAGCTTCATTCAGTTGGTTTAACTGAATTAATAAATTAATGACAATTAATTTATGATTAGATAATAATACCAGCAGTCAATTTCAAAGTACAAAAAAGATTTATACAAATTAAAGATATTAATTTTTAATCCTGATACACACACGATATAATTCTAAATATGATAATCTATATATTTATATTTAGATGATTCTACTGTAATTGTACTTTATTTGCTACATTTTATATGGAAAAAATTATTAATTGCTTAACCTTTTAAGTCGTTATAATTACAATGTTTTAAATTTTTGCTTTTTTAAAAATATTTTCTAAGTGAAAATTGATTCATGTAAAATAGTTCTTTATAACAGAGCTAAATTAATACCGTATTTACTCGCATAATTTTGGGGGTGGGGAAATTACGCGATGTTTTTCAATTTGAGGAAAAAAAATATGGTGAAAGTGTAAGGAAAACCATGTTAAAAATTGATTTTTAAAGCAAGAAATGTAATGAACAACAATTTTATTAACATGCAACATTTAAAATATAAGAAATCACATCTCAACATTTGTTTTTTCT
>JAFIDM010000002.1:80877068-80897369 GCA_023159025.1 Thereuonema tuberculata | reverse complement strand
GAGTAGCTAGAAGTTTTCAAATCTAATTTTAAAAGCTTTGAAAATTAAGTATATGAAGAAATCACTTTTAGGCCTAACTTGTCCGATTCGAATTTCAATGAGAAATTCGGTGGATTATTTGATATCACTAGGACTATTTTGAATGTATTACAGAAAGCTTTAATTATACTGAATGAATTTAATTTAAATAGTTTTTTTTTGTTGTTAATTTTTTTTAAAATTCTGAATGAAATGTGTTGAAGGCCTAACAGTTCTTCCATTAATAATTTTAATAATAATAATAATATTAAAACTTGAAAATAATCCTGATTGAGTAAAATTCTTGGGAATAGGATATATTTTTAGTGTTCTAGGAATTTTTAGTTGCTACAGAAGATTTTTAATCTTTTTCAATCCTTTGTTCGATTTCGTAGAAAAGAAAAAAACAAAATGGCTTCTCTGTATAACGTAAAGAACTTACCTGCTTAACAAATCGAAGATGTAATATCAGCAAAAACTATAGATGTGCAAGAACTTTTGAACGATTGGCGATTCAGTTTTTTTTTGTGCCGTCTTTTCATTTCAAATTGCATTATATTTTTTTTATAGGAATCTACAAGTCTTAACATTTTAAATTTGTTTTAACAGAATATAAATAAGCCTATAAATTTTGACAAAATAAAAAAGTTTTGGAAATTGCTATTCAATATTAATGTCTCAGAATTTCACATTTTCATTTGAATAGTGATTTTCTTTTGGTGAAAAGTGAGTTTTAATTTACGCGATTCGCATTATTTTGATTTCGAATGATTGGAATTCTTATCCTTCTGGCGAACATTAATTGAAAATTCTGATTAGTGTCGTAATAACGAATCGCGGAATAAACGGAAGGCCTCAATGTATTTTTTTTCATTTTTTTTCTAGATAAGAACGAATCATAACTTTAATTTCAAACTACTTCGTTTTAATTAAGTAATTTACCTTTTTTAAGTCCTATTTCAGACGGATATCTTTGAGAAGTATACATCTGTTAAAAGTTAGTAAGAAACATTAAGATTTAAGTAAAATTAGCTAATTATTTTTGTTAAGTTCTCATGAGTGGAGATATGAAATGAACTGTTGGTATTCAGTGAATATGATAATTTTTTACTTTTGTAAGTTCACAAGACTGGACATTTGAATGAACTATTGATGTACAGTAGAAATGGAAGCTTATTTTTTTATGTTAGACTCCTTCAGATTGTAGTTCTGAAATGAACTGGTAATGCTCAGTGGACATTGAATGTATATTACTAAAATCTTTTATTTCTGTCTGTCTGTCCGGCAATTTACTTTGAGAATAAAAAATAGAAATAATTTTTACAATGAAACGTTGGTGACGGGAATCAAACCTGCAATCTTCTGATACGAAGTCAGACATCTTATCCATTAGGCCACGGTGATTACAACTAACTTAATATTGTTTTTTGACTTGTGTGTCCTTCCCCTTCCACCCATCAATAATAAATGTATTCAATCTTATGTTTGAATCTCCAAGGGTTTGTTTATTTATGTTCCGTCTGTTTATTTGTAATACGAAAATAATCATTAGAACTATAATTGCCTAAACGTTGCAATATTTTTAACTATAATATTCTTAATTAACTTTCTATTTGATATGAGAAACAAGAGCATGTAAACGGGCGATGGCCTAGTTTTTATTAAAGATGTGTGTGATTATATTGTTTGCATTATCAGAGAAGGACCGAATGTACGAGCAAATGTACGAATGCCTAGTCGAATTTTATTCGAAAAAAATTGGACTTATGCCGAGTTGTACGAGTTAAGAGGCGGACGAATGGCGGAGTTCAACTGTACATGATCTGTCCTGAAAGATGTTTCCCTCGGGGCAGATCCGATAAAAGTCCGGTGTAGTAAAAGTATCGTTAGGCGCCCACTTGTTTAATTTTTCATTTTAGTGCATTTTGATTGGAGGACAATAAATACAAATATTATTGCCTAACGAAAAGGAGATTGTTATTGAATTTTAGAAAAATAAAATTTCATATTTTAGATCGTTTTTAAGTCGCATCTGACAATTCTTTGCTAAGCCGACAATTTGGACCTATTTTCTTTTTTTTTGCGACAAAATACAAAACCCTGATGTCCCTGAAAGTTCAGAATGAGATAAGCTATACATCTGATTGTTTTATGGTGTTTCTGACGTCACTGGATTTGGTGCTTAACATATTGTCACCTTTATATTCTTCATTATGTAAGAAAATTCACAGGCTTATCATTTAGTTGGTATTTTAAATAAATTTTAAAAATTGTAAACGCCCAGATTATATAAATTGCAGCACTTTTTTTAAAACCGTATCGCTGATATGCTGTCAAGGTCTTCGCGTGTTCGTAGCTTTAGCGGAAAACTTGGACCCCAAATATGACCTTTTTACTATATCAGTTTTTTTCTAGCGATTGGGAATAGTTATTGCTATTTAAATTCCCCCACTCCTTTGTTGTAAAATTCGACATCAGACCTTCCATGAAATTCTCATTGTTATTCTGTCAATGTTGACTGCGGATACGGTAGTTAAAGAAAAATAATTAAAAAATAAAATTTGTTTTAAATACCAAAATGCTGTAGATGATGAAATTAATAATAAATTTTTTTTATTTTTATATATAGAAATATAGACATAATCAAATTTTAGAAAAGTTAACTGTTGATTGCTTCGTTTACTTTAATGCAAAATTTTTCACTTTTAATAAATGTATTCTTAATATCATTTATCGTTCAAAAACCATATTGCCTGCAGATAATATTTGTAAAAAATGAGACATTTCAATAGGACTTTAATAAAAGTATGCTTTCCGATAGTACCTCATCGGTTAGTAATGTCTTGTTGGGACACTTTTTACTTAATTCGGATTTTCATAAGGCACAAAAGTCATTACATAAGTTGGCAACAGAAGACAGGACATAAAACGAAGCAAAAAAATGGGCGAATTTTCTTTTAACTTATCGTTCTATCATAGGGTAACCAGATGTCCCGGAATTTTATTGCAGTGTCCAGCATCAGTATATATCCCGGATTTTGTAAATAATCGAGAAAGTATTTTTTTTCCTTGGTTGTTAAAGTCTGCTGTCTTTATGGGTGTGTATTTTTTTTGTCGTGAAATTGTATATCCCGAATTGACGTCAGAAGATCACCCTATTCTATCACTAAGCCAGACATGACTGCAATTGTTTTATAAGGTAGAATGCTGATCTGACTTGCGGCTGCTAACATCCAATCCTGGGTTCGAATCTTGGCATGGATCGATCTTTCGGTTTCTCTTCCTTTCAACGACATGTTCTCAAATTTCATTACATGTTCATGGCGCAGCTTAGCCTCTGTTGCTCTTGCGTCATTATAAAAAAATTAAAAAAATCGCGCAGTGAAATATATGTGGGGTCAATGTAACAAAAAAAGTAATGTTCTAAGCTATTTTTTTTATTTTTTGATTTTTACTAAATACGTTTGTTGTGAGAATTCTTAAAACTTCATGCACCAATTGATAATTTTATATGTAAAAATTTTACTATTCCATAGGTCTTCATTCTGAACTGAAATGGTTACAAGAAAGTCACGCATATTGAGGCGTCAGCAAGGTAATACGATTGACTTTGCTAAATCCTTTCTGGGCGTCCATTAATTACGTGAGCTCAAAATGGGGGGGGGGGTCCCGACAAAATCTCACCAAATCTCATTTAAGAGGAAGAAGGGGTCAATGAAAATCTCACGTCAGCCTATTTTTTTACTTTTACTAAATTTAATTAAATTAGTTATAGCGCACCTTTAGTATCATTTTTCTCCTTCTTTCACAGAAAAAAATGTATTTCCTTGAAGACATCAGTAACGCTTTAGGTATTTAGTGGTTTGAAGCAAAATACATGAACATATCAAATAAATTTAATTATTTAAAAATATTAGGGGAAATCTCAGGTGGGGGTGGGGGTCCGAAGTTTTTAAAAAACACGTCCCGTAATTAATGGACGGCCTGTTTGTACGTTTTAATGCTGGCCGTTTTTAAAAAAATTTTTATTTATATATTTTATATTTTAATACTTTTTTATTGTCTGCTGCCTTTTATTATATATATATATATAAAAGGCAGCAAACAATTTTGATGAATATGAATATATATATTCATCATCAAAATATCATACTTTGCTCTTACAGCCAGTTTCAGAAAAAGATCGTGAGTGACGACAGGCGGAGGAATATATTTTGTGGTGGTGAGATGGTCTAAGCATCCATGTTTAATGCTAAGGTTTGCTGGATCGATTCTCATATCTGCCTTTTTTGTTTTTATTTCTCCCTTTCCAGTATTTTAGTTTTTTTATAATTAATTCTGTTTAAATTACACTTATTTTACTTTTATGCACGCCATTCAAATCACAGGACCACGCAAAGACTGTACATTTGATGAGACACGTGTGAGCTAGTGGAGACAGCCATGATGCCAAATAGTTCGACAACTCAATAACCAATAGTCTAATTAATTTTTTACTAGTTTGAAAATTTCCATAAAAAAAAAAATAGTTTTGAAATCTGCATTACATATCAGTACAAACTCAAATAATTTCACATCATACAAAACCTTTTGCTTGCAGAAAGGTGAAACTATGTTTCGGGCTGACGGATATTGTGTAAATTGGTTCAATCTTTTTCTGAAACTGACTTTGAATGTGCAGTAATAAAACTGAAGGCATTTGAAGTCTTCGGTTTTTTATATCCGACATATATCTAAAAACAGGAAAGATCTTAGAAGATTACGGATGGGAAATCGGTGGATTTACACAATTGTTACTCTTGAAGGAAATGAAAGAAATTTAAAAAACAATGCTAGTTTACATGAAGGTTTGTAGTCAAAATTATAAGTAAAATCATTTTTATTAATTCGGCCAGTATTTGCTGCGGAACACTGATTGCTGAAGAATTTTTTTTTAAGTATGGGAATTTGAAATCCACGAACATCCGTCATTCAAACTTTAAACAGTGAAAAAGCGGAAATTACTTAATGTTTTCTTAAGATTCTATTATTTGATTGTTATCTGTGTAAGTTGCGTTAACATTGTGAATCTTTGAGAATGTTTCTATATTTTATGATTTATTTATTTTTCTATTACAGTGAGAGATAATGAGGAAGATCCGCAGTCCAGTGTCTCCTCCAGCATCAGCACCGAGCAGTCGACAAAGATACAGGTGTCGTCCACACGATCTGTTGAATCTCTGAGTACTATGGCGTCGTCTTCGCGGCTGTCGAGGGAAAGAGCGCCTAAGAATTTCAGCGATAAGACGGGTGGCAAACAGCCGCATAGTATGAGCGACATCCGACTGTTACTGAAGGGCATCGATGCAGTGGAAGCGGAGAATACAAAGCTGCGCAATTCCATGGCGGATCTATCGAAGCGTTGCTCAGAAACCGGGGAGGAACAACGTCGGGCTGTGGAACAGTTAAATCACGAAAAGGTCGAGAAGGAAGCACTGTTGCAGGATTTCGTGAATGTGAAGATCAGATGCCAGGGACTGTTGAAAGACGTGGAGGAGAAGTCGCTGCTGCTGAACACTAGAGATGCTCTGGTGGACAAGCAGAAACATTCCATCGAGCGCCAGCAGGACGAACTGAAGGCCACCAAGGAAAAGGCCGAGTCTGGTGCCTCCTTGGGGGAGGAGACGCAGGCGGAAATTGAAATGATACGTTACGAGAAGATCAGCATGTTTCGAATGGGCGAAATACAGAGGAAGGAGCTCGAAGAGCGGACTGTGCAGCTGGAGGAGACGATGGCGGAGAAGGAGCAACTGGCGGCCCAAGTTGCGGAGATGAAAAAGAAGAACACCGACATGTTGAATAATAGTGAGAAAGTGATCGAAATGCTAGAGGAAGTCAGGAAGGAAAGCGATTTAAAGACTTCCAAACTAGAGATGCTGCAGCAGACGGTAGAGCTGAAAACAACCGAGATCACGAAGCTGAATAAGGAGTTAAACGACAAGAGGACGGAATTAATTTGTTCCCAATACGACACGGATAGAGCGAACAGCGAGACCGTAAGAATTAATAAATCACATGAGAAAGAGAAGGAGGAGAAGTTGTGCCTAAGCAAGGAGTATAAGCGCGCTAGGCAGACGATCCAGGAGATGCAGTTGCAGCTGGATGAGCGTCAGAAGTCGCAGGAACAGGAAATGAACCTGCTTTTGATATTGGTTGCGAAGAACAATGAGATTTCTTCCCTGAAGCAGCTGTTGGAGCAGAAGGTGATGGTTCTGAGAGAAGTGAAATATAGAATTGAGCAAGCCAAGCCACCAATTGTGAAGGAGAACCAAACACTGTTAATGTTGTCGGACAATACCCACGTAACACAAAACTGATGGCCCAACGTTGGGCCAATGTTGACAGGAAACCGTTGGCCCAACGTTAGAATTGGCAGAGCTGCCAACGGTTGCCCAACATACGCTTTCCCAACGTTGGGCCAACGCGGTCATGCCAACGTTGGGCCAACGCGGTCATGCCAACGTTGGGCCAACGCGGTCATGCCAACGTTGGGCCAACGCAGTCATGCCAACGTTGGGCCAACGCAGTCATGCCAACGTTGGGCCAACGCAGTCAATCCAACGTTGGGCCAATGCAGTCATGCCAACATTGGGCCAGCGCGGTCATGCCAGCATTGGGCCAACGCAGTCATGCCAAGGTAGGGCCAACAAAGTCATTTGAAAATTGATCCAAAACAACATTGATGTTTGTAAATAGCCACGTACATCAGCAAAAGGAAATTATCTAGATTCTTTATATCATGCAATGCTCAGCAAAATCAATAAACAGGTACACAGCAATTATAAATTTATAAAAGACACACAATTAAAAGCTTGCTTGGTGTAATAAAAGTCCATTACACCAAAATATCATAGGCTCTCCTTTTCTGCAGTAATTTTACAATTTCTTTTAAATGATGTATTTTCCAAAAAAGTGATTCTGCAATATTTGCAAATAAAGAAAAGGATCATTCTTTAAGTTTTATATAGCTACTTACAAATATAATGTTCTTTGGAATCAGTATTGCAAATTGATGTTTTTGAAAGCAATATAAATGAACTATTATGTTAAAATCTTATCCATATAAATAAATTAATTCCTATCATCAGCATCAAATCCACATTCCAATAATTATTATTTATTCAATAATGTTTTGTGAATATTAAGCATGTTTGAATGAGGTTATTGAAAAATTTTTAAATCCTGTTAGGAAATTGAAGATCCCACCCAAAACACTTCATGTAAAATAAGTTGCCAAGACTCACATGCTCATAATGCTTTCACTGTTAAAAAGATATGAGATCTCATGTAGAGCCAAGCCCCTAACTCTACAAGCCCTAACTCTAAAAACCCTATATCTTGGTCAAAAAGTATGCCTTGGCCGTTTCGTGGCTGTCACACAAACAATCCCATGGAGTTATGTAAAGGAGTTGGAGTATGCCAAGGCATACTTTTTGACCAAGATAGTAGGGTTTTTAGAGTTAGGCATGTATAGTGAGGGGCTTGGCACTATACGAAATCTGATAACTTTTTAACAGTGAAAGCGTTAGGAGCATCTTGGCAACGTATTTTACATGAAATGTTTTGGGTGAGATGAAATAGTCCCATGAAACGGCCAAGCCATACTTTTTGACCAAGATATAGGGTTTTTAGAGTTAGGGCTTGTAAAGTTAGGCCTCGTAGAGTTAGGGGCTTGGCTCTACACGAGATCTCATATCTTTTTAACAGTGAAAGCATTATGAGCATGTGAGTCTTGGCAACTTATTTTACACGAAGTGTTTTGGGTGGGATTTCATTTCTTTTTGTAGGATGAGATCTGATAACTTTTTAACAGTGAAAGCGTTATGAGCATGCGAGTCTTGGCAACCCCTTATTTTACATGAAATGTTTTGGGTGGGATTTCATTTATTTTTATAAGATGAGATCTGATAACTTTTTAACAGTGAAAGCGTTATGAGCATGTGAGTCTTGGCAACTTATTTTACATGAAATGTTTTGGGTGGGATTATCTATTACAACTAAATTTAGTTTTAAGATTATTTAGAAAATCGATTTTTTTTTCAATACCCTACTTTTCTGTTTTTCTATTGGTCAACTTGTATATATATACAAGCTGTTTGCACTTTTGTAAGAAATCACATTATTACACAGTATTATTTAGGCCGAAGCATTGAGGGTACGACGTATTTCAGATCTCAATAAATTCCAAAGTATAAAAGCTAGATAAATGAAACTTAGCGTATTTCATTAGTATGGTAACTGCATCTTATCCTGAAAATTTGAGCTCTCTAGTTTTATCCAGGCCGAAGCTATGAGGGTTCGATAATAAATAACCAGACCCCCCCTTTATGAGGGGTTGGAATGTGAAAGTTACGGATTCCTTAATTTTTTTGTTGTTTGTGTGCTAATCCTAACCTGCATACCAAATTTCAGCTTTCTAGGACTTCAGGAAGTACCCTAGAGGTTTTGATGATCATGAGTCAGTGAGTCAGTCAGTGATGGAATCGACGTATTTTAGGTATTAATAAAATCCAAAGTATAAAAGCTAGATAAATGAAACTTAGCGTATTTCATTAGTCCGGTAACTGCATCATATCCTGAAAATTTGAGCTCTCTAGTATTATCTAGGCCGAAGGTATGAGGGTTCGAAAATACGACGAAACACTTCCAGAAAAGGTACGTAGTGCCCTTCCTGCCTTCGGCTCGTCTTGGCGGGGGCACTGCCGTGACCCCAGATACTGTGTAATACGTCCATGTGAATATTAAGTTTTTAATACACAATTATCTCTTTTAGATGTGAAGTAAGATGCACAAAACATTCCTTCATACATGAAAAAAATGTTAAGTTATTAAATAACTTCATGTAAAGTTGCACAAAACTGCTATATAGTAGGAATGATAATTTTATTAATCAACAAATTGCTTATAAAATAATGTGTGAATGAAAACAAGTTATAAAGTAATTTAACAATGTAGACATGCACAAACGTTTCATATAGTTTATTTACAAAACGCATAAGTAATATATCTACACAAATTGACATTTAATTTTAACAACGTAAACTGCCATTGCTGTAACATCAATTTGGGAATGATTGAAATATTAATGAAGAAATATTACTCATGCATTTACAAACAACCAACTGAATGATAAAAAAAAATATTTTTATCCCCTGAAGATCTGTCTGATAGACTGAAGCATCAAATATTCAGTAGAATGGTTTTAATTATAATAGTATAATTATAACCACAAAGAAAAGTTTTAGAATTGTTATTAATTTAGTAAGACTAAAAATAATATTTAATTGTTTAATTAACGTAGCAGATTCTAATGTTCACAAAAATATAATTCTGTTTGGATTGTAATAGCATAACGATAACCATTAAAACAATTAGAATTGTTATTAATTTAGTAAGACTAAAAATAATATTTAATTATCATATCACATTAAAAATATGTTTCCTTTTAAACAGAAATTGGTTGTTTATAAGGCATATGTTGATTCGATACTGAATTATGGTTTGGACTGTTGGATATTTATAAACGGACAGCAAATTAAAAATATAAATAAAATTATTCTAAAGATCTTTAATTACGTAATGATTAACTTTAAAAACAAAAAACTTGAGGAACAACAATGATTGTGTACATATGCACAAGTTTGATAGTTTAGTTACAAACACATAAATAATGTATATACACAAATTGATATTTAATTTTATCACAGTAAAACTTAAACTGCCACTGATGTAACATCAATGTTGGAATGATTGAAAATGAGTATTAGAAATTCTACTTTGAGTAAAATAAAAAAAATATAAAAAAAAAAACCTCTATCTTGTTTTCCTGTTGGAAATGACAAATTTTGAAATGTACTAAAAAACATAAATGTTAATCATAACACTGATCTGAATTACAAATATTTTAATTTAAAATTGTAATGACAAAAATCAGTAATTGTAAATTTGTGATCTACATCATCAAGTTTGAATCTATACACCCTGCTTTAATTGAAAATTCAAGCCATTGCTTTGCTACCTTATTATAGCCTTCATTTACGGAGAACAGCAACATACTTTTAACTATGATTGACTAATTTATCATTCATTATGAAATAAAAATAAACATTACCCCATGCATTTACAAACAACCAATTTTATTGTAAGTGATAAAAATAATATGAAGACCCTACACTTAGCTGAAGATCTGTCTGATAATGATTGAAGTATCATATAGTCAGTGGAATGTTTTAAATCCTCAACTAGTAAACAAACACAAAAAACTATTGTTCAAAATAAAATACTTTTAAAATTTAAAATTAAATTTAAAAATAAGTACTTCTGAAGAGTACTTCTACTGATGGTGTTTCTTCTTGACAATTGAAAAAAAAAAAAAGGCAAACACATTTGTGCTTCTATTTGCTGGTCGAGCAGAACAGTTTTCTAGCAAACATAAGCACAGATGCATTTGCTTGTGGAGTTTTTTAAAATTATCAAGATGCCAAGCTCAAGTATAGATAGAAAACACCGTGAATAAGATTATTCTTCAGCCACACTATTATTTTGAAATTGTAATTAACATGACCTTTTCTAGTGTTCTTGATGTTGATTTCCACCACTTTATTACAATCTTCAAAAATTCAACAAGTCCTTCACTATTCTGACTGTCCAAAAGTGATGCCGCAACAATATTTGTTTCATGAAAAATTCTCAAACATAAACTTACATTCTGTCTTTTAAGGTTACTTGGAGAAAGAGCTTTCTCATTTAATTTTGGAGCAAGTTTTACTAAGCTGCTTTTTAATTCACATGAATTAATTTCAAATCTTTAAATGATACTGTAAAAATTTTAGTAGTTCCCAGATCTGAAGGAAAAAAATGAAGCCTTCTCGGTTTGTTGGTTAATCCAATTATTTCTGATGCTCTTAAGAATATGGACCGAATCAAAAACTATGAAAATTTTCAATTCACCGTTTTTGGAATTACTTATTAAAGTTGTTAATGCACCACCACAAATAATAGGGTATCCAGCTTTTTTACAATTTCTATTATCTGCTCTTGTCATTTCTAGAAGATCACCAGCAGTTAAATTTTTAACAGGAATAAGGGCTGCAACATCTTTATTGTCTGAATATATAAAAGATATCATAAAACTCTGTACACTGTTGTCAGCCTGTAAAGTTTTGTTTGCACTGAAGCCAGACAAAGTATTCACAGAAAAATTAATTTCAGGTCTTATAATAATCTCATCTAACAGCAAATCTACAAGTAATTCATGATTTTCTAATTTTTCAGCTTTTGCTTTTAAATACATAAAGCAAAAATTCCAATGTTATGTGTCTTTTGGAAATTGAAAGACTTTTGTCATCTCTTCTCATTTCTAAATTGAGCCTGCATCCAGGCACACAACAACACGAAAGCATGTTACCTGAAAAAAAAAATTTACAGGATTTTAAAAAATGATTATAAAATTTCAATATCAAATCCATTTCAATATTTAAAGATTGAGCACGTATTTGAAATGGATTTGATATTTTTATTTTTTCTTATATATTTTGTTTAAGAATGTTCTCTAAATAGATTTTTTTTTTAAATTCTATTATTAGAGACTTAAATGAAATTACTTTTAATATTAAAAAAAAGGAGTTTGTTAATATTGTCATCCACAAGTATAAAAAACAATATTACTACCGGTATTATTGTAATCTTACACTTTCAGTTCATAATATAAATTAATAATAATATTTTTTTTTATTTGACTATGATTTTTAAATACAAAAGTTACAGTCCCGTTAGGAATGACAAATCCCTATCAACAGGTTCTGAATATAGGTATAGCCTACTATAATTGTTTAATTAATTTTAAATACAGTATCAATACAGTATTAACAAACATTAAAAGACTTACATCACTGTATATAGTTTTTTTGTCAAGTAGACAGCTAAGTGCTAATTTTCTAAAATTTTATATTAGGCAGTAACATAATTTAAAAGTTAAAATAATTTTCTGATTTAATTCTAAATATATTTGTACTTGTGTATATTAAAGTTATCTATGTTTAGCTTATTTTTGTCGAGTAAAGTAAGAACTAGTAACAATAAATATTAAGGACATTGTAATTAAGTAAATTGAATAAAATATTTAAATGAGATATTACATACAGGATTTACAATTACAATGAAAGCAACTGAGCAATAGAAATTCATTCTAATTACATTTTATCAGCCACTTTTATAATAGTTTCTTCACATTGGATATTCTTCTATTTTTATATATATTTCTTTTTCATCTATATTGTTGAATAAATTTTCAATTATATAGTTAAAATGCCTCTTTCCATATTCATCGTTTGTAAGAGGATAGGGAAGAAGGAATTTTTCTTGTTTCTTAGATTACATGATGTGATATGTATTTAACGAGTGTCAATAATAGTTAATACAATTCAAGTTGAAATAAAATTCAATAAACACACATTTTTATAAGTTTCAAAATATATATATATATATTAAACGAATTTGTATAAGCCCTGTGCAAGGGCTTGAAAACCGATTTCCACAATGTTATGTATACAACTTCCTTTAATATATACATTTTTTTAAACTTTTAAAAATGTGTGTTTATTGAATTTTATTTCAACTTGAATTATATTGATTCTATGAGGATTTTTGTTTTTCTTCTTTCTTGTGCTCAATGATTTTATAATAGTTATTAATTAGTATGTTGTATATGAATTTTTGTTTGGGATTTAGTATACTATATTGAAGATTCTTATTTAACATCATACTTTTATCTTTTACATTTTGCTTGAACAAAATTAACTTTAAGATTTTCTTTTGCGGATTAATTATAGATTTTAAACAACTGTCATTGGTGTTGGCCGGAATGTTATGTCTGAATCGAATAAAGCATTAAATAATCTATATTACTAAAATCTTTTATTTCTCTGTCTGTCTGTCCGGCGCAATTTTCTGTGCGAATGGAAAATAGAATTAAGTTTGACAATGAAATTTCCGTGACGGGAATTGAACCTGCAACCTTCTGATCCGAAGTCGGATGTGTTATCCATTAGGCCATAGGGACTACAACACTTTTCATATTGTTTTTTGACTTATATCTCCGCAATTGTTGTGTTGTTGTTGTGCCCCAATGTTAGTGCAACAATGGAAAACGGTTTTTCATTTTTTATTGTCACGAGGAAGTCGACAAATTCAAAATGAGCATTATTGAACTTCAAAATAATGCGTTAACTTTCTTTGGAATCAAGTTTTGTAGATTGTCTTGAATTTTATTTTCTTCTTATTATTACTTTTAATAATTGAATTGTACCTTATTAATATATTTTTGTAAAAACAACTAAACTTATTGATTCACGTGTTTTTGAACTTAAACAGCTTCCAACTATTTTATTTTGTTGTACTTATTCCAATTTTATTATGCTTGAAAAAGAGATGGCTTGAAAAGAGTCTTGAAAACTTCAAAATGTTGCTTTAACCCTTTTTATTGGAATCGATTATTCTTGGATTATCTCATATAAACCATCGTTTTATCATCGATAATCAATTAGTATCGAAATGGACAACGAGAGAAAGGATGAGATCTTTTCAAAGAACTGTTAATAATGTCGTAATCTCGGCCATTCTTGACTACAGGTAAAATTTGTCTGAAGTCTCCGCCAAAGAGAAAAATTTGTCTAGATTCACAAGTCATCAGAATTTGGTTATCTTCACTCGAAAGAATAGTCACAATCAATTCGTCGCCAGGAGTATCGTATATAAGCTATGATCTTCATTTAACATCTAAATCAACCAACTTCCATCTTAATAAATCTCTTCTTCAAATATCTATAACGAACAATCTGTACACGGGAGATGGCCTAGTAATATTTTAATACGCATTGGAAGTATGTCTTTTGTATGATAGAATATGTATGACAGTATATTTAACTATTTATGTAACATTTTAATGTGATTATTCCAACACAATGTCATTTATTATTAAGCCCAGATATTTAACTGTTTTTGTGTACTTTACAAACACATTTATATATATGTATGTTATTGCCGAAAATTCTGCAAATTCTATAAATATATTTCTTTTATCAATTTCTCTAGATTATGAATCACATATGCAATAAAATGTAATGAATTTATTTGGTTTGATTTGGGATTTTGTTATTCATTTTTTATAGTTTTAGCAGATGAAGTTATTCAAACAACTAAGATTATTTTCTTTAAAAGGCTGTTTGTAAATATATATTTAAAATCGTGAACACAAAACAAACGAAATCTTATTTTATTTTTGTCAGCATCTCCTCATTACAGAAAATATCCACATTTTTGAAATGCGCATTATTATTTACTTAAATTAAATCCAATTATATTATTTCTGTTAGTAGCCTATAATTATGAAATACAACAGGTATCTTGTTTTAAACACATTCATTTTTAATTTTAAAGAAATAAAATTTTAATGATTTCCTTCAATCAATGTTAATTAAAGAACCAATAATTAAGAGAAAAGAAAATATAAAATAGTTAAGATAAAAAAAAATATTTTTTTAATTATAATTTTATAATTCAAACAGATAAACAACAGCAACAAACAGATTTAATTAATAGGTTCAAAATTTCATTACTAATACCTATGATATATCCATTACAAAATCTAATTATCATGTAAATTACGAAACATTCATTAATTTCTAAGTGTTTTTTTAAAACTTTAAATGCAAAAAGAAACTAACATACATTCATTATTTGAAATTCACATGTGCTCTAAAAAGTTAGGCCTTTTTAGGCCTCTTAAAAAAATTCGTTAAGATATATTTCAAAAGTATTTTAAATTATATGAAATAAAAAGGATCTTACCTTTAATTGTTATCTCCAGATTCTTGACAAAGAATTGTGTAAAATACATTATATTCGGTAGATAAAAACTGCAATTTCTCTCTTCAAAAGTACAATCAAAATGCCGAAATGTCCGATTCAAACGCTCTGCGAAAAGGGAGGTGCTGGTGGCTCCCTCTTCCGAAGCTTTGGCTAAGCGACGCTTCAACTTAGGATGTTGCCCCAGCGTAATTTTAACATTTAAATTTCATGCAATGAAATCATTATTTTAATTTTAAAATCACATATGTATTTTAATTTGACAATAATGCAGAAACATGATACATAATTTGTCACTTTTAATTTGCCAACCAAAAAACAACGTTGGGCCAACGATGTTTTCATAACGTAGGCCCAACAAATGAGTTGCGGAGGATGGCCCATCATTGGCAATTGGTTGGCAAAACCACCAACCATTCCCCAACAGTGCCAACCATCAGCCAACGTTGGGCAAACGCTTTGTGTTACGTGGGTACGAATATTATTACTATATATGTTAAACTTCTGGACTACATTTATTATTCCAGGATTATTTAATCTTGAATTTATTATTTACTTATTTTTTTTCTTTGCAAGCTTGAATAAATAATGTGAAATTTAAATAAACTTTGAAAACTCTTTAACTTTTCAATGAGACTTTTTATGCTCAATCACTGGTAGCTCTTCAAGAACTAATTTATCTTTCAACTTAGACCACGTTAAACTTGTCTGCGGGAAGTAAATCTTTGCAGATTCATAACTTTAAAATTGTCAAATTAATTGAGTTAATTGTTATTCTGTTCTATTTAGTTGCATTCTTAATCCTTCACATTTATTTATTTATTTATTTAGTACATTATACATGCTGGAGATAATCCATCCAGATTTCAAATCTATCGTGATGTGAGGGAAGTGAAACCAAATACTCTCACCATGGGATCAGTCAAATCCAGAGAGGTAAATACATTACATAAGCCAATAGTAGCTCATAAGATTATTCCTTGTTTGGCTAAAACTGTTCATATTTGCATTAGTATCCAAAACGACAAAGAATGTCAAATGGTTTTGAAAATTAATCAATGCAACATTCTTATAATTCCTATCCATTGTACTACGTATATTCTGTTTGGCAAATAATGTTGATGTTACTTAGTGTAATTGTTACCGGCAATGTGTGAAATCCTGCATTCTATAGAATGCCTAGGAAATGTATAGAATGCCTAAAATGGAACGTCCAAGTATGAAATGGTTGCTACTTTATACATTGCCTAGGCATTCTATAGAATGCCGAATTGCCGTGCGGCAAAGTATGTAACTGGCTGGCGGGGGTGCTTGGGTCGTTGTTTGATGATGGCGATCGAAGCTTAAGTCTTCTCACGACGTCAGTGCATGTGTATTATCGGCTGAGGTTCCACAGACGCTCTCCCGTGACGTTTCCCCGTGGATTGTTGTGTGACCATGTCGGAAGGGAGTGTAGTGCCTGGACAGGGATCACGCCATCTTGATATGCAACAACGGTTCTACGATGAATTTTTTCAAGTAAGAGTCAATGCTGCTAAAAACTGTTTTTTTAACCGAAACTAGTTACCGAAAATTAGTTGACGATGTGAAAAAGGCTAAGACGACCATTAAGAAAGAACCACGGGACTATTGGCTGGTAAAACACTATGATGTCATGATGGTGGAAAATAAGAGTAAGTTGATCTATCCTGTCAAAGAAGGTGTGAGTGCCGTACAGTTTAACATCGCGGAATCCGAGTTATTTGACATACTTCATAAGGCTCATTTGGCTATTGGTCATGGAGGACGGGACAGAATGTTGAAAGAACTTTCATCCAAATACAAGAACATCACCGTCATGATATTGATCAGTATATTAATCTTTGTGAACCTTGCCAAAACAAACAAAAGATGTCAAAAAAAGGTGTTGTGGTCAAGCCAATGGTTTTTTCTGAATTCAACTCCCGCTATCAGGTCGATCTCATCGACTTTCAATCCCATCCTGATGGGGAATACAAGTTTATAATGGTGTACCAAGATCATCTCATCAAGTTCGTGGTTCTCAGGGCCCTGAAAACAAAGAGGGCAGAAGAGGTAGCGTAAATGCTCGTAGACATATTTTATGTTGCTTGGTGCTCCAACGATTCTACAGTCTGATAACGGCAGGGAATTTGCAAACAATGTGGTGAGCAGCCTAAAGGAGTACTGGCCCACCTTGAAGATTGTCCATGGTGAGCCGCGCCACTCACATAGCCAGGGGAGCGTCGAAAGAGCTATTCAGGACATCGAAAATATGCTGTTTGCTTGGATGCAAGATCAAAAAACTGGCTGCTGGAGTGAGGGGTTATGATTCGTTGAACTTATGAAGCACAGAGCTTTTCATTCTGGGATTAAAAGATCACCATACGAAGCTCTCTTTGGCTGCAAAGCTAAAGTAGGCCTCACAACGTCGTCCCTACCTGACGATGTTTTACAAGACGTGGAAACAGAGGAAGAGCTCGAAAAAATAATAGAGAGTGTACCAACAACACAAGAGCAGGAAGACAGAGATGAAGAAATGCAAGAGACAGCGCTTTCTGCAGAAGACATGCATGAGAATGCAATCCATGATGACGGAAACCAAAGCAGTGGTTATCGAAGAGCCTTCCATTTCCGTGGTTACCGAAGACCCTTCTTCTTGCACTATCAGCTGCGTCTGCTTAAAAAAAACCAGCGATGCTCATACATGTCGAAAAAGTAGCCGAAACGTTCATGCCATCTGTGGGCGTCCCCCTAAAGACGATGCTGACGACAACGAAGTAGAAGGTTTTGGGGT
The DNA here is from genome assembly GCA_023159025.1 of Thereuonema tuberculata. NCBI lineage: Eukaryota > Metazoa > Arthropoda > Chilopoda > Scutigeromorpha > Scutigeridae > Thereuonema > Thereuonema tuberculata. The sequence goes on along the minus strand of JAFIDM010000002.1, from coordinate 80,879,653 downwards.
TATCATTTTGTGCACTGTTTGCTTCAATATTGAGAAAGCTATCAAAAATAAAATGGAATCGAAATCGAACCTCGAAATGCAGGCCAAAAAAAATGAAAAGAGATTCTGCCAAAAAATTTTCTCCTGCGCCTTTGGGAGCCACTGTGCGAGTTCCCATTCCCGATGTTGACAAAGGGCGGGGAGACTCGCGAAATCTGTTGGCAGTTATTATGAGCAGACAGAAGATGGCTTTTACCGGGTTGGAACTATATAAGGAATCTTGAAGCAACTCTATGCCAGATCAGAATTCACCGTATGTCCAAAGGATTTAATCAAAGCGGAAGACGTTCCTGACCACGAAATTGCTCTCCGATCTGCTGCCACTTCTCAGTCCAAAGGAAGCGGCCAAGGATTCGTCATGTGTATGTACAAGACGAAATGCCAAACGATGAGGTGTCTTTGTGTAAAAAAGAAAATTAAGTGCAATTCAAAATGTCATTCTAGTCTTTCCTGCTGCAACAAGTAGCTCATTCCAGTTGTTTTCTACTTGTTTTCACTACATTCTGTCCTTTTTATTTAACAATTCTTCACTAATTTGTGAAATTTGAATGTGCAAGACCTAAGTGCCAAAATATGAAGTGTTTTTGTGTGAAAGAAGAAAATTAAGTACAATTCTAAGTGCCATTCCAGTGTCACCTACTATAACAAGTACTTCAATCTCAGTTCTGCTGTAATGATCAATAAACGCTTTTGTTGTGCTCTTCTATCACTTTGCCTAAATGATACTTGTCATTCTATCTAATGCCAAGGAATTGTATAGAATGCCTAGGAAAAATATGCAAAATCTTTACAAAAACTAATATTTCATACTTTGCCTAAAAGCATCAGGCATTCTATACATTTCCTAGGCATTCTATAGAATGTCGGGATTTCACACATTGCCGATAACATAAACACTAAAAAGACTTCAAACTTGAAATCGAGTTTTTTACTTGAAACTTCGTAATTTACCTATTGCAGGGATGAGAAAAACAATGAGTATAGTGAGAATTTATGCAAATCGACGTGACAACAGGGTTTAAAGCTGAATTTTATTATTTCTTGATTCCTGGTCTGGTCAAAAATATTTCCAAATGAAAATGGAAACAATAATATTTTCATATACTATGGAACCAATAATATAGTATATTCAGCTTTTGGATCTTTAGTTTTTCCCCAATACAGATCAGTGATTAGAAGAGGAGATATGAGACAGACAGTTCTGCGACATAGATCGGCAAAAATTTAACGACAGACATTTCACAATGAGAATACATACTGTGTTTACAATTTTATGACTGTAATTGTGCGCACATAATTTTTGCTCTGATAAATTTCAAAACAGATACTCTACTCATAGAAACAGGTTGGCTATCACATTGGTGTTGATTTCGAATCGTTTGAAAACGTGTTGGAGCTGACATTCAATACGAAAACTGCTAACTACAATGTTCCAAATTGTCAAGAATTTGGTTTTTTATCGTGTTCCCAATGTGATAAAACACTTTGTCTGGACCATTTTTTTGGTGAAAATGATCCATATTATCACGATGTACATTAGTCTCCCCAATATTACTTTTCCTCATACAAGGCTCTGTATTTGTCACGTTGACTCTTATCGTCTTTGTTACGGTTAAGTTTTGTAATAAACCATGTATAACCTACCTCCCAAAGTGATTTACAAAATATTGCATTTTCTGATTCTGCTATTTTTAACCCCCCCCCCCCCCCCCCGTAGCGGTTGTCATGTTCATTTCCTAAATTCTCACTATGCTCATTGTTTTTCTCATCCCTACAATAGACAAAATATGAAGTTTCAAGTAGAAACTCGCTTCATGTTGGAAGCCTTCCCTTGTAAGAAGAATTGAATCCGCTATCTAACAAATTTCTCAATGAGCAATTGAAATTTGTGCATATATTTTTTTATTGTTTCAAACCAATTATTTACTAAAATGAAAAGTACGATCTACTAAAGAAATTGGTATTGATGATAAACAGAAATGATGTCTAACGAACTAATGCCAAATGATTTCTTATTTTTAGTCACAAATATTTAGTTTAAAGGAATGAAGAGATGGTCTTCCATCTTTTTTTACGCAATATTAAGCACATACTGCAAGGGAAACAATTTTTTTAGGGCTATTATGATACATAAACGTCCCATATTTCTTCTTCAATTCCTTTCTTTTGTAATATATATCATTAAACATCATCTCCGACACAAGAAACAAATGTTTAAATACCGCATTTATTTCAAAACAGCAAATTTTCAAGGAGAAATAAACGTCTCCCCTTTTTCAAGCTTTTATTTCTCCTTGAAAATCTGCTGTTTTGATATAAATGGGGTATTTAAACATTTGTTTCTTGTGTCGGAGAAGATGTTTAAGGCTATTATGATAGTTTTGGTTTTCGTTTTCCGGAAGATGACCTCGTTATTTCAAAATTTCTTGATGTTTGTTCAGATGATGTTTGTTTTACAAGACTAAAAATTGTCTTTTCATTTTTCATTTTGATCTCAGTGGTCTCAAAAAAACATAAAGAAAACAAAATGCAACTAAACAACGGCC